>JBCNJP010004655.1:0-80871 GCA_039602395.1 Deinandra increscens subsp. villosa | reverse complement strand
TAAATTACATGACACGTTTGTGGTCGGTTTCGGCGTACGTATCGATTTTGGGCAATTCACCAACGTTTCCCGACTCGATCAAGTGTGTGATGACTCGTGACTTGATAACTGATTATTATAGTCATAAAAATGTTGAATTTGACATATGATGAACAAAAACGAGATTTCTGGTAAACGATGAATCGCGTATGGAAATCGCGTAAAAATCAGAAATTGCTTAATTTTCAATTCGAGAAGTCCAATTTGATTTCAATTGATTATAATTAAGTATTTTGTTTTGAAAGATGATTATAAATCATTTAGAACCATTAATTGGGGTATAAATACACGAAAATTCTTTCGATACTGATCAATAATACGCAAATCGGGGAAACGTAAAGTTTCAAAATGGGTCGGGTTTCACAATCAGGTAACTTGTAAATGTTACATGCTAATATTTGATAAATTTTATATATAAGTTCCACATTTAAATGGTTTTTAATTGTGAAAATATAAATATAGATTCAGATCCAGATTGATTCGTATAGATGGATCTATTAGAAAAGTTCTCAATTCGGATATACCCAAAAAGTAATTGTATCAAAATCAAATGAGTAAATCGTTATCCGGTCTGATGGACTACATCACACAACTCACACCATCATATCCCTCCTGTGTGAGTTGGTGTGTGAGTCATGTGTCACTCACTGTCTATGTAGCAAACCCATACTGATATACCTTATGCTCTAAAACGAGATGCATAATTATTTGAGGGGATGATTGTTGACTCCCCCAGGAAGAAACTAAATGCTTGCACATATCCTATGTGTTACTTATTGTATTGCCAAAAGCCTTTAAGGTGAAATATTAAATGTGCAACGTTATTTAATTGAGTGGATAGGTTAATCTTATGGGTGGTTAAGTTGTGGGAGAAAAAAATAAAGAAAATAAAGTTATTAATTGTTATGGTTTATCTTTTAGTAATTTCCTATTTATACTTTAAAAGATATTATTTTAATTTTCTTATCTTTATCCTTTTCTAATTTTGCTTTTAGAATAAATAAGTCTATAATAAGTAGGGGCGGACCTCTTTAAGGTCCAGGGGTAGCACGAGCTACCCCTTAAACTCGTACGTGAAGTGAAAAAAAATTAAAATTTTAGACTTTTTATCATTTTATGTATGTGGGATACCCCTTAAATACCTTTGATTCAATGTATTTAATAAATGTTTATTTGGAGCATTGGTAAGTGCCTTATTATGTTAACCGGAGGTCCCATGTTCAAATCTTGCGATTGATATTTTTAAACTTTTTACTATTTTTTCTGTTTAAAAATAAAAAAAAATGGTATTAACCAAGACTCAAACTTGGGTCACACAGTTGTAACACTTCCAGGACTTCAATCTCAATGTACAAACCACTAAGCCAACCATACAATTTTGTTAAAATCTTTAGAATAATAACTAAATATCAAGAAAATAGTTTGTGTTTACTTCATTAAGTAATTTACTGAAAATAAAAAATTTCGGAGACGTTGTCCCGAACTTTTTAAAAAAAAATTTGTGCTACCCATTATAAAAATTTCTAGTTCCGCCCCTGATGGTAAGAAGTTCTTTTTTTATGCTTGGAGATACACATATATACACACACGTACATGCATATACACACGTACAAACATCATACTAAGCAATGAAGTTTGACCATCTTATTAACTATGATGTTTACATATCTACGTACGTGTGTATCAAATTACTCACTCAGTGGTGTCATTTTCTTACTTAAACTAGAGTTGTATATGTTGTAACTAACTTACATGAAGTCGGATTCCAAATCCAGTCCATTTGAAATTTGGTGACGCGATTCTTATTTAGCCAAATTGAAAATATGTCAAATCGAGACTTGTATACAGAATTATCAACTATGTGGTGATTCCAAAACCCTGTCCCCTTGGAGTCTTGGTGATGCCTTTCTCTTAACCATCATTATTGATATTAGTCTTGATCCTAGTTAATTATTCTTACATCTTTTTGTAAGATAATGGTAATAATAGTTGAACCATCCATTATTTAATAATGCATTACAATGCATTACAATATATAGAAACATAATTTAAACCCTAGATACTTAATGAGCTCGTGAGCTCATAATAATAAACCTAATATCAAATACAGAGCGTAAATAAACCGGACGCTAAGACTGGAAAAAAAATAGAAAACAATACTATCTAAGATAAATTAAACATGCTTCGATTGACTCAAACTGTTGCCACAAATCCATATTGCATTTGATTTTGCCATCCTTCTTCTTCAAAAAATGTTCATAGCAATGGGCCATATTCCCAATCTTGATCAAAAGCAAGTGGTTGTTTTTTGGTCAAAAATTCACTTAGGAATCCTGTATTCCAAACTTAGATTGTGAGGTAGTGTGCTTAACTATCAAGTGAGCAAGTAATCCAAGTTGGGATGATAACACAAGGATTTTAGCGAGGAAAACTCCAGAATCCTTCGAGTTGCCCCTAGGAATCCTGGATAAAAACCTCGGGTGCCGGCTGAAAAACCGCCACCAAGTCAATGTTATTAATGATCAAGCAATTCGTTACAATGGGTTGGAGGTTTGATCGATCAGAGCTAAGTGTTACAATGATTCGTATTCGCAGGCAAGCTAATGAAAGTGTGTGTTGTGTGTCCCTACTGATCGAATCCTCGATTTATATAACAAATACAATAATAACAAACTTTCCGGGATTCCCGGGATCCTATCGCCCAACTAATTCGACCGTTAAGGGCCTCTCCGTTCACTTGGTCCACGATCTTCTTCAGCTGGAGCGTAAGTTTCGGAGGTAGTTGATGACTCCGGTGATACCTGGTCAAATAAACATGTGGCAAATATGAGGGTTAGTAAAAATAATATAATCAGGATACCTGAGTTTACGAGATTCCCAGATGACAATAGGATTCCTGAACTGTCTGAGCTTCCTGTGAGCATCCTGAAAATACACCCCCAACAATTGCCCCTTGAATTTCAACAGCTGTGGATAAGTTTGACAGCTGTTAAAATTCAAAAAGATGCCATTTTAACGGCGTGTAGACGGTAAAAGCAGTTAGGATGTGACTGATTTCTCGGCGTCCAAGAGATGGGACGTTTTTCTTTAAATAGGAGGTAAATCCACGAGATCTTCACCGTCTTCTTCGCAAAAACCTCTCGAGCTTCTCCGGTATTCCAGGTCAGTCCCCTTCTTTCTTTCTCGTTTTCCTTCGTGTTTTTCGGCCATGGCCAAGAAAAACACTCGATCTTCTTCGTCGTTAAGCTCTCCGATCGCCGAAGATTTCCATGATCAGGGGTATATCATCCCCTGTGAGGAAGAAAACTGTTCCTTCGACGATCGCGATATCCTCGAACTCAAGAATTCTGGCATTTTTCCGCCGGAGACCGTTTTCCGACCCTATAGTTCTCTCGTCAAGTCCGATTTCACGTCTACTACTTGGGTCTGTTTCATGTACTACCCTTTTTCGCTCGGAATGACATTCCCCTTTCCAGAGCTCGTTACCCAATTTTTCAAAACCACCCGGCTTTCCTATTCCCAAACCATGCCGATGGTTTGGAGAATCTTGTATTCTCTGGACCAGTTGAACCAAACCAGGAATCTCGACATTGGGATTCCCGAGATCTGTGAAGCATATAAGTTAAGAACCCATGGTTGTAGCCGATTTGTTCTCCAGGCTCGTACCTCCACCTCCCAGTTGATTCCCCGAGCTTCCCACAATGACCATGACTGGAAGAAGCGTTTTTTCTTCGTCAAACGAGACTCGATTCCTGGGGGGACGGAGTTGCCGTTGAAGTGGGTTGAGAAGGGTAGGATATTGAAGCTCCTTGTTGTTGCTAACTTTCCGATATGTGTCTAACTTTTCTGTTGTTTTCTTCTTTGCAGCACCCAAATTTGAGAATCTTATCAAGAAGCAGCCTGATTTCAAGAAGCTCGAAGCAATTTATCGGATTCCTGCCAACGAGAGAGCCCTAGTTCTTGAAGCAACAGCCAGCGAAAACAGCTATTCAGCCGACCACACTCCCGCCATGTCTGGTAAGTCTTCGCAGGGTTCTGAATTGTTTACTTATTCGAGCATCCTGGATATTAATAACCTGTTTCTGTCTGCAGCTCCCAAATCCAGCGCCTCATTTTCCCTGAAGGATCTAGACAGTCTCCTCAAAGTCAAGAAGGAACAACTTGAGCATCCCACCGTCTCCAAGCCGCCTGTCAGCCGACCAAAAGCCTCGGCTTCCAAGAAGAGAAAGGCCCCTGAGACTCCAGCAGCTCCCGTGGTGTACCTGGAAACCTTCGAAGATCTTGCCCCTTCCGAGGTCAGCAACAAGATCCTCTCGATGCAGACCATGATCAACCTGGTAAGAAGCTCAAATAATTTCATGTTAGTTTCATACCTGTTACAGCTGCTGATCAGGATTCCTGTTTGCGTAGGGTGTCGAGAAGCTGAGCTTCCAGGCTATGGACATGGAAAAGAAGCTCATCGAAGCCAACGAGAAGATCCAGGCTCAAGCCGAGACTGCTAGGGGTAAGACCCTTCTCTATGAGCATAAGCTCACTGAGCAGCGTCAAGCCCTGGAAGCCAAGATGGCCGCTGATGCTGAAACCGGCCAACTCTCGGCTGCCCGGAGCGTCCTAGAATGCAAAATTCAAATGGCAGAAGAGGCTGAAGCGGCTGGCTTTCAGGTTCCGGGTTGGGACATAGCAGGCTGGAGGCTAGTCTTGGAATCATTAGGAGGAGATGGCGATGGGGAAGGAAAAGACGGGAATGATGGTGGCTCCTCAAAAATGGTTCCGGATTCTCCGGTGGCGATGACAAGGGCATATGTGTTGGAGCTGGGAGAAGGCAAGAAGCTGGAGGACGTGGTGAAGCAGGCGGAGGAGGAGAAGACAGTGGGCGATGAGGACAATGCAACGGTCTGAGCCCACTTTTTTATGTTTTTTGGTGGTTCTTGTTGGTGAAACATTTTTCTTTTCCTGTAATGAACAAGCAACAAACAACAATGGTAGGGATCCTGGTGGAGGGATCTTGTGTTTACAAGACGAAACCAGGATTCCTAAAAACAATCTTTTGACCTTCGAGCTTCTCAAGTGGAGGGATCCTGAGGTTTTCAGGACGAAGCTTGAGAAGCTCACAATCTTCCGTAATTAATAATATTAGCATCTTTTGGTTTCTCATGTTGTGATTTGTGTTGAAATTTCCATAAATAGGATTGGTTTACAAAAATTAATAAAAAATGACTTGTATGTTGGAAAACCATTTGAGACTTAAATAACATGATAGGTTAGTCTTCAAGACAGTAAAAACTGACCTTTGAATTTTACCTTAATCGATTTTCCGATTTCAAACAATCATATCTTCTTTCACCTGATTTGGGATTCCTATGAGAATCCTGGATACACTTTTCCCAGCACTTGTCTCAGCTTCCTCCAAAACCTGAAATGATTTTAAGAAGCTTCTTGGCCTCCGGCCGAAGCTAACACTTCCGAGAGTAAACAAGTTAAAAATAAGCTGGGGATAAACCCGGGATTCTTGGGACTAAGCCAAAACTGGGGACAAGCCCGATAAACTTGGGACTAAGCCAAAACTGGGGACAAGCCCATACATATGTGACATGAAAATGCCAAAACCTTAGATAACACGTCAGTGTTATAAACCTTGAGAATCCTCCCAGCAGCCTCCAGTGACAAGATTGTCAGCCACCCCTGGGGTGGACTGGTCCGGCCACCTTTAGCATACTGGGGGACAACGTGCGCTACTGGCGAGGGTCGTGCGCTACTGGCGATTACCCAAACGTAGAAGAGGTGAATTCCTCTTAAACCTTAGAAGGTATGCAGGATACCTTAGACGGAGGAGAGGTGATCAGCCTCTAACTGGGGATATACCCAAAATTCTCTAGGATTCTCAAATTCTGCAAAACACTCAATACTTGGTGAGGGGTGGGTGTTAGCTTAGCTAACACCACTCCGATGCTTAAGTCAGTAATGAGTCATAAAAATAATAAGAATAAATTGAAATAGGATTAGTATACATACCTTGGATTATTTATACAGTGAGGATCCTTGGGATTCTGCCCGAGATTCTCAATGGGATTCTCACATAAAATACGTTTTAAGGTGGACAGCATTCCAAGCCCTTGGCAGAGGTTCTCCTTCCATATTTATCAGACGATATGCCCCCTTTCCTTCTTCAGAATCAATAAGGTAAGGGCCTTCCCACTTGGGTGCCAACTTCCCATCAGCAGGATTGGTAGTATTCTGAAAAGCTTTCCTCAAGACCAAGTCACCTACTTGGAATCTTCTCAGCCTGGTGTTCTTGTTATAAGATTTCGCTATCCGCTGTTGATAAGAAGCCATCCGGATTTTGGCCATATCTCTGAGCTCCTCAACTGTTTCGAGATCCTGAAGGAGATTCTGGCTATTGGTATCAGGATCCTGGCAGTTGACTCTGGCTGTCGGGAGTACCATTTCTGTAGGGATCACAGCTTCTGCCCCAAACACTAACGAGAATGGTGTTTGGCCAGTAGCATTTTTAGGTGTAGTTCTGTCTGCCCAAAGGACAAATGGCAGCTCCTCAGCCCATTTACCTTTCTTGGAGCCCAACTTCTTCTTGAGATTGTTGATGATGATTTTATTGCTGGATTCTGCCTGCCCATTAGCTTGAGGGTGGACAGGTGTTGAAGTGATCATCTTGATGCCCCAGCTTTCACAAAAGCTTGTTGTTCTCTTGCCTATAAACTGGGAGCCATTATCGCATATAATCTCTGCCGGAATCCCAAATCTAGTGAGGATGTTCCTCTTGATGAAGGATATCACTTCTTTCTCTCTTACTTGAACATAGGCTTCTGCTTCAATCCATTTGGAAAAGTAATCCGTCATGGCAAGCATAAACACTTTTCCTCCGGGAGCCTTTGGCAGCTTACCCACAATATCCATGCCCCATTTCATGAATGGCCATGGGGATACTATAGGATGCAGATGCTCAGCAGGTTGGTGGAGGATATTGCCATGCCTTTGACAAGCATCGCATTTTTGCGAGAAGCTCGCGGCATCCTTCTTCATGGTTGGCCAATAGTATCCGAACCTGAGAACCTTAGAGAACAGTGCCCTGCCCCCGGTATGGTTCCCACAATCTCCACTATGGATGTCTTCAAGCACCTCTAGAGCTTCTGACTTCTCTAAGCACCTTAAGTAGACACCTGCAAGAGATCTTTTATATAGAATATTATCAATTATAGTATAGGGTACTACCTTTGTGCGAAAAGCTCTGGGGTTTTCGCCCTTGGGAATCTCCCCATCTTTGAGATATTTCCGGATCGGATAGGTCCAGGATTCCTGAGCATCTTCAGGATTCTCAACATCTGCACCTGTATCATCGTCAACAGCCTGAGCTTCCTGTAGAGCTATCGCTGGCGTCAAGATGTGAGTTATTGGAATTTTGACATTCTCAGGGATCCTGAGCGATGAAGCCAAGTTTGCCAAGGCGTCGGCTTCTGCATTATCTTCTCTTGGTACCTGCGAAATGCTAAAATTTTCGAAAAATAGAGACAATTTTTTAACAATTTCAAGATATTTGATCAGATTCTCCCCTCTCACTGCATAAGAGCCATTAAATTGGTTAGTTAGTAAGAGAGAATCAACAAACACTTGTATAGATAGGATTCCCATATCCTTAGCCAGCTGTAATCCAGCAATTAAAGCCTCATATTCAGCTTCATTGTTGGTAGCCTGGAATTCACAGGATATGGATAGAGGTATTATGTCCCCCTGTGGCGATTTTAGCAGGATTCCCAGCCCTGTTCCTCTGACATTCGAGGAGCCGTCGGTATAGAGGATCCAGTCTTCTTTGAGCTTCTCAAGTTGCTGGACTTCCTTTTCAACTTCTGGTTCAATATCACTGCTGAAATCCGCCACAAAGTCAGCTAATGCTTGGGACTTAATTGCCGTTCTTGGTTCATATTTGATGTCGTAGGCACTCAGTTTGACTGCCCACTTAGCCATCCTTCCTGACATTTCCGGCTTCCTGAGAACTGCCTTGATAGGATAGTTAGACATCACAATTATAGTATGGGTTTCAAAATAATGTCTAAGTTTAGTGGAAGCCATTATAAGAGATAAAATTAACTTTTCAAGGTGAGAATACCTGGATTCTGCGTCTAGCAGAGTTTTACTTACATAATATACCGGATGCTGCTGACCTTGATGGTTTTTTACCAAGACTGCACTGATTGAGCTTCCGGAAACAACGAGATATAAATATAGCGGCTCCCCATCTTTTGGTTTTATTAGTAATGGGGATGCTGACAGGTAGTCACCCCAAAGTGGCACTTAGAGGGGTTGAGCTTCATGTTATACTTATCAATGATATCGAAGGCCGTTTGGAGATCCTTCAGCCTTTTTGGATTTCACTACCATGTCATCTATGTAGACTTCCATCGTGTCCCCCAGTTGCTCTTTAAACATCATATTAACGAGCCTCTGGTAGGTGGCACCTGCATTTCTCAAACCAAAGGGCATAGCAGTATAACAATATATACCTGTTAGAGTCATAAATGCCGTATGCTCCTGATCGCATGGTTCCATATGAATTTGTTGGAATCCTGCCGAGGCATCCATGAAGGTGAGCATCTCGTGACCAGCCGTGGCATCCACCATAGCATCAATATGGGGAAGTGGAAACGGATCCTTAGGGCAGGCTTTGTTCAAGTCTGTGTAATCGACACAAACTCTCCACTTTCCATTCTTCTTTTGGACCACCACCACATTTGCTAGCCATTTAGGATACTTGACTTCTCTGATCATCTTTGTTTTGAGAAGCTTGTCGACTTCCTCCTGGATGATTATATTCTTTTCTGGGGCGAACTTCCTCCTTTTTTGCTGTATAGGCCTGAAAGAAGGATCTAAACCAAGTTTATGAGTAATTACATGTTTAGGGATACCTGTCATATCTTCATGCTTCCAGGCGAAAGTTGAAGTTCTGGCTTTGAGAAGCTGGAATAATTCCTGCTCAACATTTTTTGGGATGCTTGTTCCCACGAGCACCTGGATTTCAGGATTCTCAGGGTCTAGAGGCACTTCTTTGACTTCCAGCTCCCTGTCATCCTGCACTTCAGGTGCCTTTTTCTGTAATTGCTATCCTTTCGTCACCTTAGTGGTGTTCTTCATCGAAGTTGAATAACAGTTCTTAGCTTCCTGCTGGTCGCTTTCAATTCTTACAACTCCCCAAGGTGTAGGAAGCTTGATACATTGGTGATAAGTTG
This sequence comes from Deinandra increscens subsp. villosa, assembly GCA_039602395.1. Taxonomy (NCBI): domain Eukaryota; kingdom Viridiplantae; phylum Streptophyta; class Magnoliopsida; order Asterales; family Asteraceae; genus Deinandra; species Deinandra increscens. The sequence goes on along the minus strand of JBCNJP010004655.1, from coordinate 71,596 downwards.
AAGGGACCGCCTTCATCTCGTGAATCCATGGCCTGCCAAGAATAATATTGCAACAAGAGAGAGAATCTATAACACATAATTTTTGCATAGAGTTTACCCCCTCTATATATACCGGCAGCCTGATGTCCCAACGGTGCTTTTAGTTTCACCGCTGAAGCCAACTAAGACTGAGGATCTTGCAACTGTTTTGGCTAAAAATTACTTAAGTTGAATTAGCAAAGTTTGAACCAAATTTTGAATGTGAGGTCAGGTGTCTCGAATTCAGATGTGAAAATAGATTTGAAATAATCCTGGGACAATAGCAGAATTCCAGGGTCAAATAACTAGAATCCTGAGTAAAAACTTAGATCTATTTATGAAATCAGTTGAGAAACTTTATCAACACAAATGTAACCAGAAATGTAAGTAGGAACACCGAGATTTTGACTAGGGAAAAGCCCTTAGCCCTTAGATGTCTCTAAGGCGCCGCCGGCATAAAAACCCCGGGTAGCGATAACACACGCTACCAATTTATTGATCACTGAAAAATGTCGAGTACAATGTGTTTGCAGAGAGAATAATACGAGAATACAATCAGTAAAGCTCGAATGAGCTAAAAATAACGACTAATGGTCCTATTTATACTCCAAGAGCTTCAATGACTCGTCCGATATTCCAGGGGTCTTCAACTGTTTCTCCGATATTCCAGGGATCCCTTCTGTAACGTCTCTTTCCGTTAGTTGACCGAATCTTCAGCCAACTGACTTTGACCACGTGCTAAATGAGTCTTCAGCTCTCCTTATTCGACCGCTTGAGTGACTTAATCAACCTGTTGTCACTTAGATAAAGGCACGAGATACGTTAGTAACGAAATCCTAGCATGCAGGGTCATCTCCACATGCTGGGTCATAGTAAAAATAAGAGCAATCCTTGAATTAGATCATATAACTGAGAAATAAAATAAAGTAAAGGTAATCCTTCCCATCTGATGTTAATCATCCTGGGTCATCGTACACTACCTGTCAACATCCAGGGTCATGCAATTCCAAGGTCATACCTGCTCTGTGTCCATCCAGGGTTACTTTGTAATCTTACCTGTACCCTGGATTATTAACCGAGAATTCGGGGTATAACAATTGCCCCCAAATTTTCGCAAGTGGATAAGAACTTACAGCTGTGAAAATTTGAAATTTCGGGTCACATCACCCATCATCTTTAATCGTGGCCGTTAAACCTGCATCCATGACGCCACGTCTCAGGAGATTTCGCTTCACCTCTGTAACTTCCCACTCTCCTTTAAATACTACCCTTAACCTCTCCTTTCTTCACATAAACTTCTTCGAGAGCAAGGGGTTTCATTCGACGATTCCAACTTCCGATTCCCTTCATTCAGGTAAATTTTCCAATCTTGCTTTCTTCTTCGTTAGCTCCGACCATGACCCGTAAGAAAATACGAGCAGAGACGACGGCTGAGGAGACTGGAATCGAGGATTTCCTCGATCAGTTTTACTTGCAAAGCCGAGCGCTCGAAGCTTGTACCTTCACCGATGATGACATAGCTGCATTGTTGTCGTCGGGCCTTTTCCCGAAATCCGCAGAGATCCGACCCTTCGACAAAAGGGTTCGATCAGACTTCTGCTCAAAGACTTGGGTCTGCTTTCCATTTACTCCTTTCTCCATGGGTCTTTCTTACCCTTTCTCCGGCCTCCTGGCCGAATTTTTCAAGGCCACCGGTCTTGCCTATGCCCAAACCCTACCTATCATTTGGAGGATCCTGGGTACCATCGATCGGCTGAACAATGAGTTCGATTCCCTGGTTGGTTTGCCTGAGCTGGCCCTGGGTTACGAACTCAAATCCCACGGCAACAATCGATTTCTGTTCAAGGCCCTGAGCAAAGAGGTTCAGATGATTCCTCGGGCTTCCTTTTTTGAGGAATGGAAAGGGAAATTTTTCTTTGTCAAGAGGTCCACGATTCCAGGAGGGATGAGCCTTCCAGTTAGATGGAGAGTAGATGGTAGGTTTTTACCTGCATTAGGGATTAGGATTTTATTCTATTCAAATACTGACCTTGGATTTTTGTTCTGCAGTTCCTAGCTTAAGCTCCATTGGACCCGCAAATCCTGGGACGTTCGAGAGATTTGAAGCTTTCCTCAGCATTAACGAAGTGGACCGAGAGTTCAGGACAGACCTCCACCAAGCTGCTTCATCTACCTCCCACAGCATGTCAAGTTGTAAGTATCTTGGTACTCTGCTTTTTGGACCTAGGATTTTCTCTGGATTCTGTTAATTTCTTATGCCTTTTCAGCCGCTGCCACTCCTGTCAACCTGGAAAACATTGATCTGGACGACTTTCTGCTAGGGGACTCCGAGCAGGACCTGCAAGTCATTACCTCTGTGAAGACCGAACCTATGACGGCTCCCAAAGCTCCTCCCTCCAGGACTTCTGGTACTAAGCGCAAGACCAGGGCCACTGCCACTGCTTCTGCTCCCGTTGTGCAATCTCTGGAGAACCTGGATGCCGCCGAGCTCCGTGCCCATGCCGAGGCCTCTTCCCGTCAAGTAAGTTAATCCTGGGTATCCCTGAATTTTCTACACGATAAACAATTCAAGGTCATAATTGTTAATAACATTACCTTCTCTTGCAGATTGCTAGCCGATTCGTGGAGATGGTCTGGGCCGCTGAGAAGCGAGCCCTGGATGCTGAGGCTGCTGCTAAGAGGGAGGTTGCTGCCCTGACCAAGGAGTTGAACTCGCTCAGGATAGTGGCCAACAAGAACCTGGGTCTAGTGCATGATCTTGAGAAGAAGGCAGTGGAGGCACGGGCTGCGCATGAGTCTGCTTTAGCCGCTAAGAGCGATGAAGGCAAGCTCATCGCTCGCATCTCCCTTTTCCAGTGCAGGCTGAAAATGGCGAAGGAGGCGAGGGATTTGGGGTTTCAGAACCCCAACTGGGATGTGTCCGACTGGGCAAAGAAACTGCGCAATTTAGGCGCCACCATCCCTGCAGGGTGTGACCCTGAAATCGGCCCTGGATCCAGCAAAAGCACCCCATCCAAGGGCTCTGCTGGTCACGCCATGGATATCGACCAGCCCAAGGGAGGAGAGCAGCCGACCCAGGACCCGAAGGCAGCAGAGAAGGCAGCGGAGGAGAAGGAAGCGAAGGAGGTGCCCCAGGATGAAGCTTGAAGAACAAGGGTCACCTTCTTATATTTTGTGGTTCATGTTTGTTTGAAAACAATTTTATTTTTATGCATGTGATGGTTTACCGGTTGATGTTTCCCGGTTTGTTTTGTTAAAACAATGATCCACCCCTGGATGTGATATCCAGGGTCTTTTGACATGTCCCAGCCTGGGATGTCCGGAGCTTTTCCGGGCCCAGGTTGGGTTTTATAATATAACTGCTTTAACTACATACCTGTGTTTGACACATTTGAATGATATTTGTAATGTATGGAATGGTTCTAGGGTTTACCTTAGCAATCCTGGGTTGCCCCCAGGATCTTAGGATTCCTCGTAGCTTTAGCAGACTTGTGAATGTTTCCTGTAATAGGAACATATCGATTAGAATTAACTAGACAGGGAGTTAATTTCCTTCGGCTTTGACCGTTATGACCCTGGATTAAGTCGATAATCCTGGGTCATTAGGTAATCTTTGAATTGTTTCTGGGGTCAGGCCCGATAATAATTTTAATGTTATTTCTGGGGTCAAGCCCTGTGCCGTACTGGCGAACTGGGGTCAAGCCCGGTGCCGTACTGGCGAAATCTAGGGACCACCTCATGCCGTACCGGCGAACTAGGGTATTGCCTCGGATGTCTTAAGTTGGTACGTTAGCACCAATCCGTCTTGAAAACGCGTTAATCGTTTTAAACCTTGAGAGATCCGCATATGTCCCTGGATTGCAAGGTTGCCACCAATGCTCTTAACACGGATGATCTCACAATCCCAGGGTTTCATACTTGGATCACGTGCGTCTCGGGCGAGGCAAAAGTTGCCAACGTGCGCTCCAGGCGAGGCGTGATAGCCCATATTCGGATGAAGGACGCATAATCCTTAAACCTTAGGAATGGGTTTAAAATTCACCCATACGGAAGAGAGATGGCCAGTCTCAATACTTAGGAGAAACACGTTTGTTGCATTTGACTTGGAGTACCTTGAGTATTCTTCGCTTCGTATGTCTTGAATTTCCGATCATCCTGCACCTTGAATACCTTGAATCCTGGGATACCCTGGATTTTAGGCAATCCGTCTTGCAAAACATAGATCTTAGTAAATTCAAAACATTAAACGATTATCTTAAAAATGAAATGCAACATGTAACTAATGTCAGTAAATAAATAATGAAAACAAAATATATAAGGAAATAGGTAAATTAAATGAGAAGAACTGACCTGAATCTCCACTGTGAAATTTCAAAATAAAACACATACCTGAGTAACTGAATCCTAGGACAGGAGGCCTTACATGAAATATGCTTTGAGGTGTATCGCATTCCAAGGTCTTGGCAATAGGTCTCCTTCCATATTAGCTAGCCAATATGCCCCCTTACCAGCCTCAGAATCAATCAAATAAGGACCTTCCCACTTAGGAGCTAATTTCCCGTCCCCTGGATTTGTTGTGTTCTGGAACGCCTTTCTCAGGACCAGATCTCCTACCTTGAATCTTCTGATCCTTACATGCTTGTTATAGGTCTTCGAAATTCTTTGCTGATATGCTGCCATTCTCCAAGCTGCCTGATTTCTCATCTCATCCAGGGTATCCAGGTCTTCAACCAGGGACTGATCATTCAAATCCTGGGTCTGACCACTGACCCTGAATGTTGGAACCACCATTTCCGTCGGGATGACCGCTTCTGTGCCGAATACCAAGGAATATGGGGTTTGACCCGTGGCATTCTTGGAGGTAGTCCTATCTGCCCATAATGCCAAGGGTAATTCCTCTGCCCATCTTCCCTTCTTCTCCTTCAGTCTCTTCTTCAGGTTGTTTATGATGATCTTGTTGCTTGACTCAGCTTGGCCATTGGCTTGAGGATGTATTGGAGTTGATGTTATCATCTTGATGCCCCAGGATTCACAGAATCCTGTGGTCCTACCTCCAATAAATTGAGAGCCATTATCACAGACAATCTCAGATGGCACTCCAAACCTTGTCAATATGTTTCTTTTAATGAAGGATATAACCTCTTTTTCCCTGACTTGAACGTATGCTTCGGCCTCAATCCATTTCGAGAAATAATCTGTCATTGCTAACATGAATACCTTTCTTCCAGGGGCTTTGGGTAGCTTACCAACGATGTCCATCCCCCATTTCATGAAGGGCCAAGATGCTGGAATTGGATATAGAGGCTCTGTAGGCTGGTGAGGCACATTGGCGTGTCTTTGACATGCGTCACATTTCTGAGAGAAATCCAGGGCATCCTTTCTCATTGTTGGCCAATAATACCCCGTTCTTAGGATCTTGGACATCAGGGACCTGCCCCCTGTATGGTTTCCGCAATCACCCTCATGGATGTCTCTGAGAACTTCTTGGGCTTCATCCTTCTCCAAACATCTCAAATACGTACCTGCAAAAGATTTTTTATATAGTATATTTTTTATAATTACATACCTGGCTACTCTTATCCTGAATGCACGGGCGTCTTTCTCAGTTTCTGGTATAGTACTGTTTTGGCTAAAAATTACTTAAGTTAAATTAGCAAAGTTTGAACCAAATTTTGAATGTGAGGTTAGGTGTCTAATATTCAGATATGAAAATAGCTTGAAATAATCCTGGGACAATTACAGAATTCCAGGGACAAATCACTAGAATCCTGGGTAAAAACTTAGGTTTGTTTATGAAATCAGTTGAGAAACTTAGCAACACAAACGAATACTCAAAAGTAGGCAAGAACACCGAGATTTGACTAGGGAAAAGCCCTTAGCCCTTAGATGTCTCTAAGGCGCCGCCGGCATAAAAACCCCGGGTAGCGATAACACACGCTACCGATTTATTGATCACCGAAAAGTATTGATTACAATGAGTTTGCAGAGAATTTAGTACGAGAATACAATGAGTAAAGCTCGAATGAGCTGAAAAAGAAAGACTAAGTGTCCTATTTATATGCTAGGTCTTCAACCGTTTCTCCGATATTCCAGGGATCCTCTCTTCAACGTCTTTTTCCGTTATTTGACCGAGTTTCCAGCTAACAACCTTTGACCACGTGTTAAATAAGTCTTCTCCTTGCTTCAGGTGACCGTTAGAAGACTTTGTCAACCTATCCTTGATCAAATAAAGACAACGAAGCAATTAGTAACAATGCCCTAGCATGCAGGGTCATTTCCACATGCTGGGTCATTATAGTAACAAGGGTAATCCTGGATTAGATGATATAATATGCAAAATAAAGTAAAGGCGAACTTCCCTATCTGGTGTTAACATCCTGGGTCGTCGAACATTGCCTGCATCCAGGGTCATGTAATCCTGGGTCATACTTGTCCCTTATCTGCGCGTGTACCCTGGATTTACAGCCGAGTATTTTTAGGGTGTAACAATTGCCCCCAAAATTCGCAGCTAGTGGATAAGAATTCACAGCTGTGAATTTTTGAATTCTCGATGACTCATCGACCCTAGGTTCATCTCATCCGTTAAATTAGGAGTAGGCTCCCCACGATCTTCGTCCACTTACCCTCAACTCTGTAACTTCCGCTCCATTAAATACCCCCATCTCTCTTTACCTTTCACTTACCGAGTAAACTTTTCGAGAGCAGAACGGCAATTTCGATTCTTCCAGCCTTCGCTAATTTCTGATCAGGTAACCCTCTTCTCAATTTCTACTTCTATCTTTCCATCACGATGACCCGCAAGAAGATTCGAGCGGAAACTGTCGCTAAAAAGGCCGGGATCGAAGATTTCTTTGATCAGAAGTATTTGCAGTCACCGGAAACGGAGACCTGCAACTTCTCCGACGCCGACATTGCCTGCTTGTCGGCGTCCGGTCTTCTTCCCGAAGGAGCTGAGATTAGACCCTTCGATAGAAGACTCAGGTCGGATTTCTGTTCCGCAACCTGGGTCTGCTTTCCTTTCACCCCTTTTTCTATCGGTCTCTCCTACCCCTTCTCCGGACTGGTTGCTGATTTCTTCAAGGCCACCGGTCTCTCATACGCTCAGACTCTCCCCTTTGCATGGAGGGTGTTGGGTACCATCGATCGCCTGAACAGAGAGTTTGATTCTTTGGTCGGGTTGCCTGAACTGTCCTTGGGCTACGAGCTGAAATCCCATGGCAACAACCGTTACCTGTTCAAAGCTTTGAACAAAGGTACGCAGATGGTCCCCAGGGCTTCTTACCATGAAGAGTGGAAGGGCAAATTTTTCTTTGTAAGGCGGTCAACCATCCCAGGCGGAATGGATCTTCCTCTTAGGTGGAAAGTAGAGGGTAGGCCTTTACCTGCACTAGGAATTAGGTTTACAGGTTATGATATATGTTTTAATCGAATACTGACCTTGGATTCCTTTGTTTTGCAGTGCCTAGCCTGAGCTCCATCGGACCAGTAACTTCAAGCACATTCGAGAAGTTTGAGGCGTTCCTGACCATTGCTGAGGAGGATCGTGAATTCAAGGCCGACCCTGATCAAGCCGCTTCTTCCTGCTCCCATAGTATGTCTAGCTGTAAGTATCCTGGTTCCTTGCTCTTATTACCCTGGATTTTCCCTGAGTTCTGCTAATTCTGTGCTTTCTTTGCCTTTCAGCCGCTGCTGCTTCTGTGAACATCGAGGACGTCGATCTGGATGCCTACCTGCTGGGAGACGATGATCTCCAGATCTTGGCTCCGGTGAAATCTGAGCCTCCTTCAGCTCCCAAGGCTCCAGTTTCCAGGGCTTCGGGCACCAAACGCAAGACCAGGGCTACAAGCTCTGGCCAATCAATTCAGTCCCTGGAAAACATGGACGCTGCTGGGCTCTGTTCCTATGCTGAGGCTTCTTCGCGCCAAGTAAGTAATTCCTGGGTACCCCTGAATTTTTTCTGCATAGTTAGTCCATTCAGGGTTCAATATATTTATTAACTTACTTTTTGTGCAGATTGCTGGGCGCTTCTTCGAGTTGGTCCAGGCTGCTGAGAGGCAAGCCCAGGAGGCCGAGTCCTCGGTTAAGAAGGAAATTACCACCTTGAAGAAGGAGCTGGGCATGGCGAGGACCGTTGCCGACAAGAACCTGGGGCTGGTGCAGGAGCTGGAGAGGAGGGCTGTCCAGGTGCGGGCCGATCATGATGCTGCCTTGGAGGCGAAAGACAAGGAGGGCAAGAGGATTGCTCTTGTCTCCCTCCTTCAGTGCAGGCTCAAGATGGCCAAGGAGGCTAAGGACCTGGGGTTTGTGAACCCCAAATGGGATGTGACTGATTGGGTCAACAAACTGCGCAACCTGGGCGCTGCCATCCCTGCTGGGTGTGACCCTGGCCCCGGATCCAACAAAAGCACCCCCTCCAAGGGCTCTGGTGGTCATGCCATGGACATCGACCAGCCCAAGGGAGGAGAGAAGCCGGCACAGGACCCCAAGGCAGCGGAGAAGGCAGCGGAGGAGGCGACGGAGGATGTGACCCAGGGTGATGCTTGAAGGTCCTTGGGTCGTTAGCTTGCTTGTTTGTTTGTTTGTTTGAAAACAATTTTAATTTTCATGTTTGTGATGGTATACCGGTTGATGTTTCCCGGTTTCTTTTGTTAAAACAATGATCCACCCCTGGATGTGATATCCAGGGTCTTTTGACATGTCCCAGCCTGGGATGTCCGGAGCTTTTCCGGGCCCAGGTTGGGTTTTATATATAACTGCTTTAACTACATACCTGTGTTTGACATATTTGAATGATATTTGTAATGTATGGAATGGTTCTAGGGTTTACCTTAGCAATCCTGGGTTGCCCCCAGGATCTTAGGATTCCTCGTAGCTTTAGCAGACTTGTGAATGTTTCCTGTAATAGGAACATATCGATTAGAATTAACTAGACAGAGAGTTAATTTCCTTCGGCTTTGACCGTTATGACTCTGGATTAAGTTAATAATCCTAGGTCATTAGGTAATCTTTGAATTGTTTCTGGGGTCAGGCCCGATAATAATTTTAATGTTATTTCTGGGGTCAAGCCCTGTGCCGTACTGGCGAACTGGGGTCAAGCCCGGTGCCGTACTGGCGAAATCTAGGGACCACCTCATGCCGTACCGGCGAACTAGGGTATTGCCTCGGATGTCTTAAGTTGGTACGTTAGCACCAATCCGTCTTGAAAACGCGTTAATCGTTTTAAACCTTGAGAGATCCGCATATGTCCCTGGATTGCAAGGTTGCCACCAATGCTATTAACACGGATGATCTCACAATCCCAGGGTTTCATACTTGGATCAACGTGCGTCTCGGGCGAGGCAAATATTGCCAACGTGCGTCTCGGGCGAGGCGTGATAGCCTATATTCGTATGAAGGACGTATAATCCTTAAACCTTAGGAATGGGTTTAAAATTCACCCATACGGAAGAGAGATGGCCAGTCTCAATACTTAGGAGAAACACATTCGTTGCATTTGACTTGGAGTGCCTTGAGTATACCTTGTTCTACATGCCTTGAATCTCCTGCCATTCTCCGTCTTGAGTACCCTGAATCCTGAGACACCCTGGATTTTAGGGGTTTCGTCTTGCAAAACATAGATCTTAGTAAATTCAAAACATTAAAGGATAATCTTAAAAATGAAATGCAACATGTAACTAATGTCAGTAAATAAATAATGTAAACAAAATATATAAGGAAATAGGTAAATTAAGTGAGAAGAACTGACCTGGATCTCCACTGTGAATATTCAAAATAAAACACATACCTGAGTAACTGAATCCTAGGACAGAAGGCCTTAAATGAAATATGCTTTGAGGTGTATCGCATTCCAAGGTCTTGGCAACAAGTCTCCTTCCATATTAGCTAACCAATATGCCCCCTTGCCAGCCTCAGAATCAATCAAATAAGGACCTTCCCACTTAGGAGCTAACTTTCCGTCCCCTGGATTTGTCGTATTCTGAAACGCCTTTCTCAGGACCAGATCTCCTACCTTGAATCTTCTGATCCTTACATGCTTGTTATAGGTCTTCGAAATTCTTTGCTGATATGCTGCCATTCTCCAAGCTGCTTGATTTCTCATTTCATCCAGGGTATCTAGGTCTTCAACCAGGGACTGATTATTCAAATCCTGGGTCTGACCACTGACCCTGAATGTTGGGATCACCATTTCCGTTGGGATGACTGCTTCCGTACCAAATACCAGGGAATACGGGGTCTGACCCGTGGCGTTCTTGGAGGTAGTCCTATCTGCCCACAATGCTAAGGGTAACTCCTCTGCCCATCTTCCCTTCTTCTCCTTCAGTCTCTTCTTCAGGTTGTTTATGATGATCTTGTTGCTTGACTCAGCTTGACCATTGGCTTGAGGGTGTACTGGAGTTGACGTTATCATCTTGATACCCCAGGATTCACAGAATCCTGTGGTCCTACTTCCAATAAATTGAGAGCCATTATCACAGACAATCTCAGATGGCACTCCAAACCTTGTCAATATGTTTCTTTTAATGAAGGATATGACCTCTTTTTCCCTGACTTGGACGTACGCTTCGGCTTCAATCCATTTTGAGAAGTAATCCGTCATTGCTAACATGAATACCTTTCCTCCAGGGGCCTTGGGTAGCTTACCAACGATGTCCATCCCCCATTTCATGAAGGGCCAAGATGCTGGAATTGGGTATAGAGGCTCTGCAGGCTGGTGAGGCACATTGGCGTGTCTTTGACATGCGTCGCATTTCTGAGAAAAATCCAGGGCATCTTTTCTCATTGTCGGCCAATAGTACCCTGTTCTTAGGATCTTGGACATCAAGGACCTGCCCCCTGTATGGTTTCCACAGTCACCTTCATGGATGTCTTTAAGCACTTCCTGGGCCTCGTCCTTCTCTAAGCATCTTAAATACGTACCTGCAAAAGATTTTTTATATAGTATATCTTTGATGATTACATACCTGGCTATTCTTATCCTGAATGCACGGGCGTCTTTCTCGGTTTCTGGTATGGTACCATCCTGCAAATATTGAATAATCGGCCTAGTCCAGGACTCCTTAGTAGAATCCTGGGTACTGGACACCAGGGTCTCACCTGCTATGTCAGAATCCTGGGAATCCATACCTTGGTCTATGGCCGGTGTTAGTATGTGAATAATAGGAATATGAGTATCTTCGAGTGCTTTGAATGCTGAACCCAAGTTTGCTAGTGCATCTGCTTCAGCATTCTCTTCCCTTGGAACTTGTTGAATATTAAAATTTTGAAAATCCTGGGACATTCGTTTTACCACTTCCAAGTACTTGACTAATTTCTCTCCCTTAGCTGCATAAGAGCCATTAAAATGGTTAGCTAAAAGAAGAGAGTCTACATATACCTGAATGTGTTGAATTCCCAGGTGTAATGCTAGGTGTAATCCAGCAATTAGGGCTTCATATTCAGCTTCGTTGTTAGTTGCTTGAAATCCGCATCTAACAGCCTGGGGTATCATGTCCCCCTGTGGCGATTTCAGTACTATTCCAAGGCCTGTCCCCCTGATATTTGATGCTCCATCAGTGAACAAAGTCCAGCACCCTGAAATTTCCTCTTGTTGAAGCTGCTGCAATTCATGGTCTGCTTCTTGCTGTATGTCGGTACTGAAATCAGCCACAAAATCAGCTAGAGCCTGAGATTTTATAGCTGTTCTGGCCTCGTAGATCAGATCATATGCACTGAGCTTCACCGACCACTTAGCCATTCGACCTGACATTTCTGGTTTTCGCAAAACAGACTTTATAGGATAGTTAGTTCTAACATGAATTGTATGAGTTTCGAAATAATGTCTAAGTTTAGTGGATGCCATAGATAGGGCTAATATAAGTTTTTCAAGGTGCGAGTACCTGGATTCAGCATCAAGCAAACTTTTACTTACATAATATATAGGGTGTTGCTGACCTTCTGCATCCTTGGTCAGGACTGCACTTACCGTGTTTCTAGACACCGCCAAATACAGGGACAGGGGTTCCCCTGGATTAGGCTTCATTAACAAGGGTGCCGTGGATAAGTATACCTTCAAATCTTGGAAAGCTTTCTCATGTTGCTCCTTCCATTCGAATTTCTTGTTTTTCCTCAGGATATCATAAAATTCCCTGCATCTTTCCGAGGATTTCGATATAAATCTGTTAAGGGCAGCGATTCTACCTGTAAGTCTTTGAACTTCCTTGGTGCTGGTTGGTGATTTCAGGTTGGCAATTGCCCTGATCTGTTCTGGACTTGCCTCAATTCCTCTTTTGGTCACCATGTATCCCAGGAATTTACCTGCTCCAACTCCAAAGTGGCATTTCTCCGGGTTCAGCTTCATGTTGTACTTATCCAAGATATCAAAGGAATCCCTGACATCTTGGACATGGTCATTAGTGACCCTGGATTTGACCACCATATCGTCGATATAAACCTCCATTGTGTCCCCCAGCTTCTCTTTGAACATCATGTTGACCAACCTCTGATATGTTGCCCCTGCATTTTTCAATCCAAAAGGCATAACTATGTAACAATATATACCTGTCGGTGTTATGAATGCTGTGTCTTCCTGATCCTGGGGTTCCATCTGAATTTGCTGAAATCCTGAAGTTGCATCCATGAAAGTCAGCATTTCATGGCCTGCCGTTGCATCAACCATCGAGTCTATGTGAGGTAAGGGGAATGGATCTTTTGGGCATGCACGGTTCAGGTCCGTGTAATCCACACATACCCTCCATTTGCCATTCTTTTTTCCCACCACCACCACATTAGCCAGCCACCTGGGAAACTTGACCTCTCTTATCATCCCTGCTTTTAGTAATCTGTCCACTTCCTCTTGGATTATGATGTTCTTCTCTGGCGCAAACTTCCTTCTCTTTTGATGTATTGGCCTGAAAGAATTATCAATTCCAAGTTTATGTGTTATAATAGATTTGGAGATACCTGTCATATCATCGTGGGACCAGGCGAAGGTTGACATCCTGGTCCTGAGTAGATTCACTAATTGCTCCTCTATCGGCCCTGGGATATTCGTCCCAATATAGACCTTTTTCCCTGGATTTGAGGGGTCTAGTTCAACAGCTTTGACATCCTGCTCCCTCGCTTCCAAGGATTCCCGGGCCTTCTTCTTTAATTGCTATGCTTGCCTTGACTTGGAAGATGTCTTCATCGCCGTGGTGTAACATTCCTTAGCTTCTTGTTGATCACTGTTGATTGTGATCACACCCCAAGGTGTTGGTATCTTCACGCATTGATGATATGTTGAGGCTACAGCCCTGTTGTCGTGAATCCAGGGTCTACCCAGGATTACATTGTATCCTGATGGTGCGTCCATCACACAGAAGCGCTGGACCGAATTGAGTCCCTCTACATAGACTGGAAGCTTTACTTCTCCCAGAGTGTTCTTCGTCTCACCACTGAAACCCACAAGTACCGTGGATTTCGAGATGATCTCTGTGTGCGGGATTCCCATCTTGTTCAAGGCTTCTAACTGGATTATGTTTACTGAGCTTCCTCCATCAATCAGAATCCTTTTCACGACGATGTTGGCAATATGAAGAGTTATCACCAGCCCATCGTGATGAGGGTCTATGATGTTGTGTCTATCATCTTCTCCAAATGTAATTTCTTTGAGATCTGGCTGAATAGAGCTCTTCCTGGGTCTTCCGTCCCTGTCTGATTTTGATTCCTTGGCGTGTCTCTTCGCTGCAGAATAAGAAGTACCACAGATATCAGAACCACCAGAAATGAAATGGACTACCTTAGCATCCGGGGGTGGTGATGATGCTCTTTCGGGATGGTCATCGGAACGTCTATAATCCTGGGACCTTGCATCATTGTCCCTGGATTTTGGATTCTGTTCCCTGGATTTGTCCTTCTTCTTTCCCAATAGTTCCTTTAGATAGCCTTTGCTGAGTAGATAACCGATCTCTCTTCGCAGGGCCATACAATCTTCAGTTTGATGACCAAAGTCTTCGTGGTAGGCACACCATTTGGACTTGTCCTTCCACGTAGAGGGTTTATCGCTCTTTCTGGGCCATCTTGCTTTGTCGCCGAGATCCTGCATAGCATACATCACACCAGAAACATCAGTAGTAAAGCAATAGTCATTAAAAGAAGGATATTCTTCATCGTCCTCGTCCTGTTCCACATTGTTCACTCGGCGCTCATCAGGCCTTGAGTAAGGCTTTGATCTCTGTGACCTAGGATGTGTGGATTCTGATTTTCTGCTGGAACTGTTGGATCCTGGGGAGGACTCATTCTTTCCCAAGATTTTCCTATCTTCCTCCAATCTGATGAAGCGGAGAGCCCTGTGACGAACTTCATCCATCTTATGACATGGGTTCATGACTAGATCCTCGTAAAACAACGAGTCCTTGTTTAGTCCCATTTTAAAGGCTTGAACTGCAGTTGCCATATCCATGTTTGGGATTTCCAGAGCTTCTCTGCTGAATCTGCTGACGTAGTTCCTTAAGGTTTCACCTGCATTCTGGGTTACCCTATACAGATCACTTGTTAGTTTTTCGAAACTACGACTACAAGAAAATTGACTGTTAAATAAATTAACTAGTTGTGAAAATGAAGCAATAGAATAGGGAGGAATGTTTAGGAGCCATTTGAGAGCTGCCCCCGTTAAGGTGGACCCAAACCCCTTACATAGGCAGGCCTCCTTAATTTCAGGTGGCATGTGAATAATCTCCATTCTTTCGCGGTATTGCGCCACATGCTCTTCTGGGTCTGTGGTGCCGTCGTAAAGCTTCATACTGGGTGTTTGGAACCTTTTGGGAATTTCTACGTCACAGATTGGTGGAGCAAATCTGGACATCCTATGGCTTGAGGGCCCAACTTCAGGGATCGGCTGCACAACTCCTGGGACACTTGAGATCATTTGCTTGAGTTTTTGGATTTCTCGTTCCACAGATGGGCTTATTCCTGAATCCTGCACAGAGTTGTTAGTATTGGAATAATGGGCGAAAGGTTGAGTAGTGTTACCAACATCCTGGGGCATGTTTGTCCCAGGATTAGTAATTGGTTCTCTGATGGTAGTCATTCTGGATAAATCAGCATGGGCCATTTGAGCGGGGAAGGATGTTGATCTCCAGTTCAATGGTGCAACAGCTTCATGTACCCTGGAATTAGTTCCAGGGGTATCGAAATTCAGAATTCTGGGATCGAGTGGCGATGGCTGAGTCGTCGTGGCTCTGGGTAACTCTGATCTCAAGCTGGTCAATTGAGCCATGAATTCTTTGTTCACCTTCTGTTGGAGTTCCATGTGGCGCTCCAACCTACCGAAAGTGGCCAGGATATCAGTATCAGATATCAGGACAGGGTCTTCTTGGATGTTTTCGGTTTCGATCACTTCATGGTTGACCACAGGTCCGTCACTGCGCGTAGCTGAGGTTGAAGCATTAAACCCTGGAGCTGATGAGGTGACTCCACTTGTCGAAATACTGGTCCTTGGACCTGGTTGGTTAACTCCAGTTGTTGGAGCAGTCACGGCAGAAACTGAGACATTTGAGGTGTTCATTTGTGTTGACATCTTTTGATAGATTTTGGCAAAAACCAAGTTTAGGACAAATCTGAAAAGAGTTTGACAAAAAATTGACACCAATTGCCCCACGGTGGGCGCCAAATTGTTTTGGCTAAAAATTACTTAAGTTAAATTAGCAAAGTTTGAACCAAATTTTGAATGTGAGGTTAGGTGTCTAATATTCAGATATGAAAATAGCTTGAAATAATCCTGGGACAATTACAGAATTCCAGGGACAAATCACTAGAATCCTGGGTAAAAACTTAGGTTTGTTTATGAAATCAGTTGAGAAACTTAGCAACACAAACGAATACTCAAAAGTAGGCAAGAACACCGAGATTTGACTAGGGAAAAGCCCTTAGCCCTTAGATGTCTCTAAGGCGCCGCCGGCATAAAAACCCCGGGTAGCGATAACACACGCTACCGATTTATTGATCACCGAAAAGTATTGATTACAATGAGTTTGCAGAGAATTTAGTACGAGAATACAATGAGTAAAGCTCGAATGAGCTGAAAAAGAAAGACTAAGTGTCCTATTTATATCGCTAGGTCTTCAACCGTTTCTCCGATATTCCAGGGATCCTCTCTTCAACGTCTTTTTCCGTTATTTGACCGAGTTTCCAGCTAACAACCTTTGACCACGTGTTAAATAAGTCTTCTCCTTGCTTCAGGTGACCGTTAGAAGACTTTGTCAACCTATCCTTGATCAAATAAAGACAACGAAGCAATTAGTAACAATGCCCTAGCATGCAGGGTCATTTCCACATGCTGGGTCATTATAGTAACAAGGGTAATCCTGGATTAGATGATATAATATGCAAAATAAAGTAAAGGCGAACTTCCCTATCTGGTGTTAACATCCTGGGTCGTCGAACATTGCCTGCATCCAGGGTCATGTAATCCTGGGTCATACTTGTCCCTTATCTGCGCGTGTACCCTGGATTTACAGCCGAGTATTTTTAGGGTGTAACAAGTACCATCCTGCAAATACTGAATAATCGGCCTAGTCCAGCGATTCCTCAGTAGAATCCTGGGTACTGGATACCAGGGTCTCACCTAATGTGTCAAAATCCTGGGAATCCATACCTTGGTCTATGGCCGGTGTTAGTATGTGAATAATAGGAATATGAGTATCTTCAAGTGTTTTGAATGCTGAACCTAGGTTTGCTAGTGCGTCTGCTTCAGCATTCTCTTCCCTTGGTACTTGTTGGATGTTAAAATTTTGAAAATCCTGGGACATTCGTTTTACCACTTCCAAGTATTTGACTAATTTCTCTCCCTTAGCTGCATAAGAGCCATTAAAATGGTTAGCTAAAAGAAGAGAGTCTACATATACCTGAATGTGTTGAATTCCCAGGTGTAATGCTAGCTGTAACCCAGCAATTAGGGCCTCATACTCTGCTTCATTGTTAGTTGCTTGAAATCCACATCTAACAGCCTGGGGTATCATGTCCCCCTGTGGCGATTTCAGTACTATTCCAAGGCCTGTTCCCCTGATATTTGATGCTCCATCAGTGAACAATGTCCAGTACCCTGAAATTTCCTCTTGTTGAAGCTGCTGCAATTCATGGTCTGCTTCTTGTTGTATGTCAGTACTGAAATCAGCCACAAAATCAGCTAGAGCCTGAGATTTTATAGCTGTTCTGGCCTCGTAGATCAGATCATATGCACTGAGCTTCACTGACCACTTAGCCATTCGACCTGACATTTCCGGTTTTCGCAAAACATACTTTATAGGGTAGTTAGTTTTAACATGAATTGTATGAGTTTCAAAATAATGTCTAAGCTTAGTAGATGCCATACATAGGGCTAATATAAGTTTTTCAAGGTGTGAGTACCTGGATTCAGCATCAAGTAAACTCTTACTTACATAATATATAGGGTGTTGCTGACCTTCTGCATCCTTGGTTAGGACTGCACTTACCGTATTTCTGGACACCGCCATATACAGGGACAGGGGTTCCCCTGGATTAGGCTTCATTAATAAGGGTGCCGTGGATAGATATACCTTCAAATCCTGGAAAGCTTTCTCGTGTTGCTCCTTCCATTCGAATTTCTTGTTTTTTCTCAGGATATCGTAAAATTCCCTGCATCTTTCCGAAGATTTTGATATAAATCTATTAAGGGCAGCAATTCTACCTGTAAGTCTTTGAACTTCCTTGGTGCTGGTTGGCGATTTCAGGTTGGTAATTGCCCTGATCTGTTCTGGACTTGCCTCTATTCCTCTTTTGGTCACCATGTATCCCAGGAATTTACCTGCTCCGACTCCAAAGTGGCATTTTTCTGGATTCAGCTTCATGTTGTATTTGTCCAAGATATCAAAGGAATCCTTGACATCCTGGACATGGTCACTGGTGACCCTGGATTTGACCACCATATCGTCGATATATACCTCCATCGTGTCCCCCAGCTTTTCTTTAAACATCATGTTGACCAATCTCTGGTATGTTGCCCCTGCATTTTTCAGTCCAAAGGGCATAACTACGTAACAATATATACCTGTTGGTGTTATGAATGCTGTGTCTTCTTGATCCTGGGGTTCCATCTGAATTTGCTGAAATCCTGAAGTTGCATCCATGAAAGTCAGCATTTCATGGCCTGCCGTTGCATCGACCATGGAATCTATGTGAGGTAAGGGGAATGGATCTTTCGGGCATGCACGATTCAGGTCCGTATAATCCACGCATACCCTCCATTTACCATTCTTTTTTCCCACTACTACCACGTTGGCTAACCATCTGGGAAACTTGACCTCTCTGATCATTCCTGCTTTCAGTAATCTGTCCACTTCCTCTTGGATTATGATGTTCTTCTCTGGCGCGAACTTCCTTCTCTTTTGATGTATTGGCCTGAAAGAATTATCAATTCCAAGTTTATGTGTAATAATAGATTTGGAAATACCTGTCATATCGCCATGAGACCAGGCGAAGGTTGACATTCTGGTCCTGAGTAGATTCACTAGTTGCTCTTCTATCGGCCCTGGAATATTCGTCCCAATATAGACCTTTTTCCCTGGATTTGAGGGATCTAGTTCAATAGCTTTAACGTCCTGTTCCCTTGCTTCCAAGGTTTCCCGGGCCTTCTTCTTTAATTGCTATGCTTGCCTTGGTTTAGATGATATCTTCATCGCCGTGGTGTAACATTCCTTAGCTTCTTGCTGATCGCTGTTGATTGTGATCACACCCCAAGGTGTCGGTATCTTCACACATTGATGATATGTTGAGGGTACAGCCCTGTTGTCGTGAATCCAGGGTCTACCCAGGATTACATTGTATCCTGATGGTGCGTCCATCACACAGAAGCGCTGGACCGAATTGAGTCCCTCTACATAGACTGGAAGCTTTACTTCTCCCAGAGTGTTCTTCGTTTCACCACTGAAACCCACAAGTACCGTGGATTTCGAGATGATCTCTGTGTGCGGGATTCCCATCTTGTTCAAGGCTTCTAATTGGATTATGTTTACTGAGCTTCCTCCATCAATCAGAATCCTTTTCACGACGATGTTGGCAATATGAAGAGTTATCACTAGCCCATCGTGATGAGGGTCTATGATGTTGTGCCTGTCATCTTCTCCAAATGTGATTTCTCTGAGATCTGGCTGAATAGAGCTTTTCCTGGGTCTTTGGTCCCTGTCTGATTTTGATTCCTTGGCGTGTCTCTTTGCTGCAGAATAAGAAGTACCACAGATATCAGAACCACCAGAAATGAAATGGACTACCTTAGCATCCGGGGGTGGTGATGATGCTCTTTCGGGATGGTCATCGGAACGTCTATAATCCTGGGACCTTGCATCATTGTCCCTGGATTTCGGATTCTGTTCCCTGGATTTGTCCTTCTTCTTTCCCAATAGTTCCTTTAGATAGCCTTTGCTGAGTAAATAGCTGATCTCTCTTCGCAGGGCCATGCAATCTTCAGTTTGATGACCAAAGTCTTCGTGGTAGGCACACCATTTGGACTTGTCCTTCCACGTAGAGGGTTTATCGCTCTTTCTGGGCCATCTTGCCTTGTCGCCGAGATCCTGCATAGCATACATCACACCAGAAACATCAGTAGTAAAGCAATAGTCATTAAAAGAAGGATATTCTTCATCGTCCTCATCTTGTTCCACATTGTTCACTCGGCGCTCATCAGGCCTTGAGTAAGGCTTTGATCTCTGTGACCTAGGATGTGTGGATTCTGACTTTCTGCTGGAACCGTTGGATCCTGGGGAGGACTCATTCTTTCCCAGGATTTTCCTATCTTCCTCCAGTCTGATGAAGCGGAGAGCCCTGTGACGAACTTCATCCATCTTATGACATGGGTTCATGACTAGATCCTCGTAAAACAACGAGTCCTTGTTTAGTCCCATTTTAAAGGCTTGAACTGCAGTTGCCATATCCATGTTTGGGATTTCCAGAGCTTCTCTGCTGAATCTGCTGACGTAGTTCCTTAAGGTTTCACCTGCATTCTGGGTTACCCTATACAGATCACTTGTTAGTTTTTCAAAACTACGACTACAAGAAAATTGACTGTTAAATAAATTAACTAGTTGTGAAAATGAAGCAATAGAATAGGGAGGAATGTTTAGGAGCCATTTGAGAGCTGCCCCCGTTAAGGTGGACCCAAACCCCTTACATAGGCAGGCCTCCTTAATTTCAGGTGGCATGTGAATAATCTCCATTCTTTCGCGGTATTGCGCCACATGCTCTTCTGGGTCTGTGGTGCCGTCGTAAAGCTTCATACTGGGTGTTTGGAACCTCTTGGGAATTTCTACGTCACAGATTGGTGGAGCAAATCTGGACATCCTATGGCTTGAGGGCCCAACTTCAGGGATTGGCTGCACAACTCCTGGGACACTCGAGATCATTTGCTTGAGCTTTTGGATTTCTCGTTCCACAGATGGGCTTATTCCTGAATCCTGCACAGAATTGTTAGTATTGGAATAATGGGTGAAAGGTTGAGGAATGTTACCAACATCCTGGGGCATGTTTGTCCCAGGATTAGCGATCGGTTCTCTGATGGTAGTCATCCTGGATAAATCAGCATGGGCCATTTGAGCAGGGAAGGACGTTGATCTCCAGTTCAGTGGTGCGACGGCTTCGTGTACCCTGGAATTAGTTCCAGGGGTATCGAAATTCAGAATTCTGGGATCGAGTGGCGATGGCTGAGTCGTCGTGGCTCTGGGTAACTCTGATCTCAAGCTGGTCAATTGAGCCATGAATTCCTTGTTCACCTTCTGTTGGAGTTCCATGTGGCGCTCCAACCTACCGAATGTGGCCAGGATATCAGTGTCAGATATTAAGACAGGGTCTTCTTGGATGTTTTCAGTTTCGATCACTTCATGGTTGACCACAGGTCCGTCACTGCGCGTAGCTGAGGTTGAGGCATTAAACCCTGGAGCCGATGAAGTGACTCCACTTGTCGAAATACTGGTCCTTGGACCTGGTTGGTTAACTCCAGTTGTTGAAGCAGTCACGGCAGAAACTGAGACATTCGAGGTGTTCATTTGTGTTGACATCTTTTGATAGATTTTGGCAAAAATCAAGTTTAGGACAAATCTGAAAAGAGTTTGACAAAAAATTGACACCAATTGCCCCACGGTGGGCGCCAAATTGTTTTGGCTAAAAATTACTTAAGTTGAATTAGCAAAGTTTGAACCAAATTTTGAATGTGAGGTTAGGTGTCTCGAATTCAGATGTGAAAATAGATTTGAAATAATCCTGGGACAATAGTAGAATTCCAGGGTCAAATAACTAGAATCCTGGGTAAAAACTTAGATCTATTTATGAAATCAGTTGAGAAACTTTATCAACACAAATGTAACCAGAAATGTAAGTAGGAACACCGAGATTTTGACTAGGGAAAAGCCCTTAGCCCTTAGATGTCTCTAAGGCGCCGCCGGCATAAAAACCCCGGGTAGCGATAACACACGCTACCAATTTATTGATCACTGAAAAATGTCGAGTACAATGTGTTTGCAGAGAGAATAATACGAGAATACAATCAGTAAAGCTCGAATGAGCTAAAAATGAACGACTAATGGTCCTATTTATACTCCAAGAGCTTCAATGACTCGTCCGATATTCCAGGGGTCTTCAACTGTTTCTCCGATATTCCAGGGATCCTCTCTGTCAACGTCTCTTTCCGTTAGTTGACCGAGTCTTCCAGCTAACTAACTTTGACCACGTGCTAAATAAGTCTTCTCCTTGTCTTTATGCGACCGCTTGAGAGACTTATGTCAACCTGTTGTTCACTTAGATAAAGGCACGAGATACGTTAGTAACGAATGTCCTAGCATGCAGGGTCATTTCCACATGCTGGGTCATTAGTAAAAATAAGGGCAATCCTTGGATTAGATCATATAAGTGAGAAATAAAATAAAGTAAAGGTAATCCTTCCCATCTGATGTTAATCATCCTGGGTCATCGTACATTACCTGTCAACATCCAGGGTCATGCAATTCCTAAGGTCACTACCTGCCTCTGTGTCCTATTCCAGCCGAGAATTCACGGTTTGTAATCTTACCTGATATCCCTAACGGTACTTTTAGTTACACCGCTAAGCCAATTCGGGGTATAACTAGCAACTATTTCAGTTTCCGGGATCCCCATCTTTTTTAGTACATCAAGACGGATTATGTTTACTGAGCTTCCATTATCAATCAGGATCCTGCGAACAAAATGGTTAGCAATATATAAAGTAACCACAAGACTATCATGATGAGGATCCTGAACATGAGAACGGTCACTCTCATCAAAGGATATAAGTTTGTCCTGAGTTAGGGTGGACGTCCGGACAGGTTTGTCACCCTGTTCAGATTTGGATTCCTTAGCATGCTTCTTGGCTGAGGAATACGAAGTGCCGCAGATGTCTGAGCCTCCTGAGATGAAGTTGATTATCTGGGCATCCTGGGGTGGAGAAGCTGCTCTCTGAGGCACCTTGTCGGCTTCCTGAGTCTTGACCTTCTTTCTGCCTATCAATTCTTTAAGATGCCCCTTGCTGAGTAGATAGCTGATTTCCTTTCGGAGTGCTATACATTCGTCTGTTAGGTGGCCAAAATCTTCATGGAAGGCACACCACTTGGTCTTGTCTTTCCAGGATCCTTGCTTGGTATCCTTCCTGGGCCATCTTGCTTTTTCACCTAGATCCTGCATAGCACACATCAAACCACCAATGTCAACGGAAAAACAGTATTCAGATACCTTAGGATACTCCTCATCATCATCGTCTTGGTCGACGGCATTGACTTTGTGATTTTCCGGTTTGGAGTATGGACGAGATCTATACGGCTTCCCGGGGGATTCCGCCTTCTTGCTGTTAGGATCATATTTAGGAACCTCCAATCTTTGGTGGATCCTCTTGTCATCTTCCAAACGGATAAATCTCAAGGCTCTACTGCGTACTTCGTCAAGGTTCCTGCAAGGAGCCATGACAAGGTCATCATAAAAACGTGAATCTTTGGAGAGCCCCATTTTAAAGGCTTCCACGGCTGCTGCCATATCCAGATTAGGAATCTCAAGAGATTCTCGTCCAAATCTGGCAATGTATTCCCTGAGAGGCTCATCTGGCTTCTGAATTATTCGGTACAGGTCACCTGTGAGCTTCTCAAAGGTCCTGCTGCAAGAAAATTGATTGTTAAACAAGTTAACTAAATGAGAAAATGATGTAATAGTGTTAGGAGGAATGCTCAGTAGCCATTTCATGGCTGGTCCTGTTAAGGTTGAACCAAAGCCTTTGCATAGACAGGCTTCTTTGATTCCTGTCGGAATGGGATTGATCTCCATACGCTCCCGGTAATGTGCCACGTGTTCTTCAGGATCTGTGGTTCCATCATAAAGCTTCATGCTTGGAGTCTGGAAACGCTTCGGGATCTCCACCTGAGATATTGGCCAGGCAAATCTAGAGATCTTGTGGCTTTCCAAAGGAACTTCAGGGATAGGTTTCAGGATCCCTGGAACATTTGATATCATTTCTTTCAACTTCTGGAGCTCCCTGGCGATACTTGGATGAATACCTGCATCATAAGGAGCACCCTGGTTAGAAACGATAGGGATTGAATTGGACATGTTACCTGGGCCAGGATTCTGGACTGGAATCCCGGAACTGTATCCGTAGCCCGCTGGGAAGCTCGGCTCTGTAGTGGCTGCTGTTTGCATGGGGATGACGTCACCGTCATGCACTTCTGAGGAGCTGGTCTTAAAGATTCCTGCAGAAACAGAAGGGTTAGAGTATTGATATCCTTGAGGGATTCTGGCTTGGATTTCCAACAGAAAAAGGATATCCTTGAGACGGCGAGGCTGAGGATCCCAACAATGGTGGAATCCAAGGACTCTTGTAGCGTGACTGTGAGGATTCTGGTGGGACAACTCCTGAGAATCTAGCGGTACTCTCCACATATCCAGCGGCCTGAGAAGTCATTGTAGGGGCTGTAGTGAAGCCTGATGCTGATTTGTAATTGTAGCGAGACGGATCTGAGGATCCTGAAGCATTGAAATCAAGATGCCTAGGGAAACAGAGGACTTTGTTCTTCCATGGGCTTCCTAGATTTCTTTAGCTCTTCAATCTCCTTCATCACCGTTTGAGTTGGTTTTTTCTTGCTGATCCATTTGATTCTTCACCTGCTTAATCAAGGAAAACAAATCATTGTTAGTAATAACAGGATCAACAGATTGGACCTGGGATCCTGTGAAGACAGGATAATCAGTTTTTCTCGGCTGCTCGTCCACTTTCTTCTGACGGTCATTGGTCTTCTTCTGGCTTCCTGGAAGGGAAGGAAGAGGAGGAATGGAGGACGATGTAGAGGCCGAGACAGTTTTTTGCGGGTTTGACATTTTTGGGATTGGAGATCAAATGAAGTGAATGATATATGGGATTTTGGTAGGATTAAGCACCACTTGCCCCACGGTGGGCGCCAAACTGTTTTGGTCAAAAATTCACTTAGGAATCCTGTATTCCAAACTTAGATTGTGAGGTAGTGTGCTTAACTATCAAGTGAGCAAGTAATCCAAGTTGGGATGATAACACAAGGATTTTAGCGAGGAAAACTCCAGAATCCTTCGAGTTGCCCCTAGGAATCCTGGATAAAAACCTCGGGTGCCGGCTGAAAAGCCGCCACCAAGTCAATGTTATTAATGATCAAGCAAATCGTTACAATGGGTTGGAGGTTTGATCGATCAGAGCTAAGTGTTACAATGATTCGTATTCGCAAGCAAGCTAATGAAAGTGTGTGTTGTGTGTTCCTACTGATCGAATCCTCGATTTATATAACAAATACAATAATAACAAACTTTCCGGGATTCCCGGGATCCTATCGCCCAACTAATTCGACCGTTAAGGGCCTCTCCGTTCACTTGGTCCACGATCTTCTTCAGCTGGAGCGTTAGTTTCGGAGGTAGTTGATGACTCCGGTGATATTTGGTCAAATAAACATGTGGCAAATATGAGGGTTAGTAAAAATAATATAATCAGGATACCTGAGTTTACGAGATTCCCAGATGACAATAGGATTCCTGAACTGTCTGAGCTTCCTGTGAGCATCCTGAAAATACACCCCCAACAGTTGTAGTTCATTATTTATTTTTCAAACTATGTTTATCCTAATTTCTTCATATCGACCTCGTCATCGATCCTAAACTATTATAAATACCACATGGGATCATCTTTTGAAAACTTGATCGATGTTTCCCATCTTTCAATTTCGTGGTTAAGGCTCTCGATCGTGAATTCAAAAGTCAACTCAAGAAACTTTAACCGTCTGATTTCTCGACTTTCTGTTCGCTTTCTCGAGTAAGTTTCTTCATGAAAATTGTTTGTTTTGCCATTATCTTCAAAACACTATAGTTACTTTCTGTCAAGAAGGGTTAAATAAAAAAGTCAAACGTCCATTCTTCATATATAATTGAGGATTTTTTTATAAACTCAATCAAACACAATAAAACTGATTTCTAATGATTCTAAATAGTGTTATGAGTTTATTATGAGGTTTCTAGGACAACAAGACTTGGTTTTAACAATAAAGATTGAAGCTTTAACCTTTGACCCATTAAAAATCGAGACTTTTCTACACAAATCAACAATCAAACATTTTTGGAAACGATATTATCACATGAATCAATTTCGGACTTTTTGTAAACATGTACACATGTCATAAACCCTAATCATAGACACATATGCAATAATATAAGCTTTTGGTTATTTTTGCAATTAATGAAACTTTATGGTGGATTTTATAATTATACCAAACTTGCAATATTTTCAGTTTTGACCCTATGGTCTATTAATGTTCATATTTAACTCTATAGGTTAGAAACTCTCATATTCATAACCTAAGTTTTATTTATTATAGATTAGTCATAAAACTTTAGATTATTTTTCCTAAAAATATTTGTATTCTCAATTAGTTTTTCATATTTAATTAAATTATTTTATTTAATCTTTATGTGATGACATTTAAAGTGACGGGCATGTACTTACAGAAAGAGTGAAAAACACCGAGTTGACACTTCTGTCTTGGTTGGCATTGCATATAAATTTAAACCAATCATTCGATCGGATCCCTACCTGGAAAGACTCGATGAGAGTGTAATAACCTATTAGGCGAAAGCATATCTCGAAGCGTTAATGTATTATTACTTTCAAAACTAATTAGCACTTAAATATATACTTTCCCAATTACTAAACCTTTAGTCAATTTCTCCTCTTTTATTCATTTAGCCCGTTCGTTTCATTAGGATAAACTCGGGGGTTATCGTCTTCTCCTTTTTGGGTGCTATCTCTCAAACTCGTGCTACTTATATTGTGGGTACTCATAGCCCTTTTTCCTTTTACTATTTTGGGGTGTAACATGTATCTATATTCAAATCATAAAATTTTATATTTCTCTAAACATGTATGCGATTCTATGTTGTTCAATGTGTGAATTTTATGTGTGTGGATGGAAAATTTGGTATTCGTTAATCGCTAGTCATTAATTATTAATCGCTTATGTACCATTAACGACCCCATGCCTATGGTAACAATAATAGCTATTGGTTGAAAACCCACCCAAGAGATTGAAAATTGAAAATGATATTCTAATTTTTGATGGGTGGTTGCTCCCTAAATTGTTAGAGGATTGGTTACACAACATCATTATCCTATTTACATGTTTAGCATATCTAAGAATGTATCGCTTAACACATAATCGCATGCTTTCCAAACTATACATATTTTATAAACCTATGTTTACTCAGCAACTACTTGTAGTTGACACTTTATCTTATACATGTTGTAGGAAACCATACTTGAGTTGTTTTGTGATCACGCTATGATTGCTGGACCTAGATTAAAGAATTTAATTTAGTTATTTATTTGTTTATCTATGTTTGACTTTGGTTTGTAAGATGTTTCTATATTTATTGAATAAAATGACATGTTTAAGTATATTTCGATGTATTTAGTTGTCACGAGCATCTGGACAACATCGCTTCAAGACATATTCCGTCGCTATAAAGTTGGTTGATTTATGTAAGATCTTGCATGCATGACGATAAAGTGTGTCTTAATGTTGAATGTGCGATAAAGTTAGCAACTTTACGTAGAATAATGCGTGTAACCGTGTTAATAGTCATGTCTTGATGATGGTTAGTAGCTAAACGTGTAATTTGATGATGTATATTGCATGAAACATGACGAACGTATAATTTATATGCTTAACATGTGATAATAATGTGATCTTTACATGGAAATTGGTCGTTACGTATGAAATATATATTTTACGTATAATTATTAATTATGCGTGTAACCGAAATGCGAGCCTCTGTATCAATGTATGCTAGGTTGCATCAAATGTGTTTGTTAATTGTAAACCATACGCACGTATAAATCCTAAGTCTACCGCTACGGTAGGAATGACAAGATTTTGTAAGATTGCCCCTTCAATCTTACATCATACATGTCGGATGGCTAACAATGTTATGAAGAAACTTGAATACATATTTGCATGATAAAATGTTATGATGTGTGTGTGTGTGTGTTATAATAAATATTTGCCACTATCATTAAGTAAATCACCAATGTGTTGTCGAGTCAACTTGGTCAACTTGTCGTTGTTTGTGTACAACGAGAAATCTGGTCAAACACAACATGCACTTACACATTTTTTGTCATAGGTGAAGTCTAGGCAGGAGTTTCACCGGTCATTTTGCTTATTTAAGCTCATGAACTCACCAACCCTGTGTGGACACTTGACATGTTTCTTCTCAGGTCCTTAAGCGGTACAGGTCAGAACACACATTTAGGGATTCATGCATCATGACTTTAAACATGTGGTTATGTTTAAACTATATTTTTGATGGGCGCTTGGATGAGCATAAATAATTTAACTTATTTTGGAAAACTATTTTAAACTGTTTAAACTTTTTAAACTTGATTATGCTTCTGCTAGATTTTAAAACTTACTTTGATCTTTCTAAATGGTTTTTGTGCATATAGTGTCGTTCTGTGTCTCTGATGACTTAGATTCTTGTTTGTCACATGTCCCAGCGGTGATACTCCGCAGGTGGGTTTTAGGGATGTGTCATATATACATATAATCAATCTAAGAAGTTCGCTCATCAAGTACAAAAGATCTAGATTATCTCCAAAGAACTTGGTAAACTTCCCTTCCTTTATTCACACTATCCTTAAGCCTTGAATAATTCAACAAGTTCAAAACAACAAATACACACGACACTTGCTTCAAACATAAGACAGAAAATAAAACCTAGGATTGACCATCATTGAACAATCCTACATATAGAGATCAATACTTGGAATCCATAGCCAAGATGGTGCTGAGGTTCATTGGACTCATGTAGTTTTCAGTGCCACCAATCATTTGTTGCACAATGATCCTATTGGCCCTCTCTGTAGGGTGGAAAGGATCCCAAAATGCATAGATGTCTCTGTTTGGACACAAGTTTGACATCGGGGTGCATAATCCTAGTCCATTGTATGGACCTTGTCCACAACATGCTACTTTTGATGTTACAAATCCTGCAACATTGATCAAATGATTGCCAAATATCATGGTGTTTATATACATGTTTTTAGTTAAAAGTAGGAAAATTGGATTTAAATAATCTCAGGTTTTCTTTATTGGCAACTAATAATCCCACATTTAACATTGGCATCTGTTAGTTCCACATTTACACTGGTTTATTTCCAATGGTCCCTCCGTTAAAAAGTTTAACAGAGTTAACGGAAAATTAATGAAAAGTGATGTGGCTGATGAAGGCCGCCACCGGCGACCTCCAAACCGCCGGAAAATGACTAAAACCACAGAAACACATCTATTATTTCACTTTAATGTCATTAATCAAGTTAAAAATATTTTGTTTCATGTTAAAAATATTCCGTTTCATGACATTTTAGTGAAAAAATGGATGTGTTTTTGGGTTTTTAGTCGTTTTCCGACGGTTTGGAGGTCGCCGGTGGCGGCCTTCACCAGCCACGTCACTTTTCATTAATCTTCCGTTAACTCCGTTAAACTTTTTAACGAAGGGACCATTGGAAATAAAAAGTGTAAATGATACGGACTCTCCACCCTAACCCATGACCCACAGACCCATGACCCAGTCAACCTGACTTTTGCTGCATTTAGGCTCACGTTTTATTATTGTTTATTTTAATATTTTAGTATTTGTTTTAATTAAGAGAGTGGGTGGTTGTTTAACCCATGATCTGGTCCCATGCATGCACGTTTCTGTTACTGCTTAGCTTATATGTAAGCCTATTTAAAGGCCTCATTATCATGAATGAATTAGGAAGAATTTAGCAAACAACTTGTTTCTTTAAATTACGTATTCTACTTTCATTTTGTTATTTGGAGATCGCCAATCTCGAACTTGGCTCTATCAATTTGGTGCTTTCATTATCGTTCTCACCCTTCCACCATGCCACCACGTCGCGAACCACCAAGTGACCCTCCGACCACAGAAGAACTCCTCACCACCTTAACTGAGCACATGAAACAACTTGCTGCCGCTACCTCCCCAAATGTGAATGCCACCACTGAAGCAACAACCAAATCCACCACACAGTTTGAATCCCTTCAGGCTACATTGACCCAACAATTGGAGCTCACTAACAAACTCTTGGTTGCCCTCACTAAAGACAAGGAACCAAGTTCCTCTTCTGGGTATGTTTCATCTTCCCTTAACCCACCACCACCACCCCCGTTGACACCTCCCCGTCCGCCACCACAAACCCCTACTCCACCGCCAGCCCCAAATAACCCTCGATCACCAAAAATTCACCTCCCAATGTTTGATGGCTCGAACCCCCTTGATTGGATTTTTCAAGCCGAAAATTACTTCACGTTCTATAACGTGCCAATTCACCAACGGATAACCCTAGCCAACTTCTACTTTGTGGGTGAAGCCTTGAGTTGGTATAAACACCAAGCGATCAATGGCCTACTAACCACCTGGCCAGAATTTTCACGTTCAGTCGAACTTCGCTTTGGTCCTTCCTCATACGAAAACCATCAAGCTACTCTCTTCAAACTCCAACAAACATCCACCGTATCGGCTTACCAAGCGGAATTTGAACGGATTAGTAATCGGGTCGTTGGATTATCCACCGGCGCTTTGTTAAATTGCTATATCTCTGGTCTCAAACGTGAGATACAAAATGAGTTAGCCATCCTCAAACCCACATCCCTTAAACAAGCCACCGGACTTGCCAAGCTTATTGAAGACAAGCTTGCTACAGTGGACCGTCCACCACCGATGACTCCGACTTCTGCTCACATCCCTACGGAGCCAACCTCCCTACCCCTCAAACGCCTCACTCAAGCCGAGATGCAAGCCAAGAAAGCCGCCGGTATTTGCTTTCACTGTGATGACAAATTCCAACCGGGACATCGATGTAAAACGCCTCAATTCTTGCTATTTGAACCACCAACAGACCCACCATGGCTCGGTGTGCATTCCACTGTTGTGGGTCGTGAGGACACGACCCGTTTTAACGGGGCGGGAATTGATACGGACTCTCCACCCTAACCCATGACCCACAGACCCATGACCCAGTCAACCTGACTTTTGCTGCATTTAGGCGCACGTTTTATTATTGTTTATTTTAATATTTTAGTATTTGTTTTAATTAAGAGAGTGGGTGGTTGTTTAACCCATGATCTGGTCCCATGCATGCACGTTTCTGTTACTGCTTAGCTTATATGTAAGCCTATTTAAAGGCCTCATTATCATGAATGAATTAGGAAGAATTTAGCAAACAACTTGTTTCTTTAAATTACGTATTCTACTTTCATTTTGTTATTTGGAGATCGCCAATCTTGAACTTGGCTCTATCAGTAAATGTGGGACTAACAGATGCCAACGTTAAATGTGGATTATTAGTTGCCAATAAAGAAAACCTGGGATTATTTAAATCCAATTTTCCTTAAAAGTATATATATTTATCACATATAACTAACTATATAGTTTACTTAAAAGTTGGAAGATGTTTTTTCTACCGTAAGCTTGAGGATTTGATATGTAATCCATGTGCATTTTCATCGTATTAGCGGCCACGAAAACTTGATCTCCCTTTTCATCGTTGAGGCTTCTCAACAAATCGTTAAGTTGAGGGTTGAACAAGTCCGATGCTCGTTGCAACTCTATTGAGCATTCCCCGGCTCGACTGTGTTGAGCCAACTCTGCCGGCACACACCCCATCGGCCCGGTCCCCATCACCAAGACCCTCCTAGCTCCCACATCATACATTTTCTACATTTTTAGAATAATAAATAGAAGTTATAATTCAACAACATATAACTTTAATGTGTACGCTATATATGAAAACTATAAATATATTGGTTATTTTTTTAAAAAAATGACATAGAGAATGTATGTATGTCAGTTTTCTTAACTCGTTTTAGTTTTGAGTTGTTTATAAAATGAATGGAACGTTCATTCAAGCGATGAAAAGCAATGATAAATGTTGTATATGCAAAAGCATTAATATCCACGTGAAGAAATGTAGTCAATTAAAAGCTATTGTGATCCAACGACCCCATTAAAGGCCATCCTCCATAAATGTTGTCACTACGTAATAAGACGGGAAAGCAAGTGATAAAATGTTTAAATAATTAGTTAGTGAAATATCACTTTTCTTTTTAACGGTAAATTTGGATTACTGATGGGGGCATTACTCACACACCTGCTCAACTCCATACCCAATTAGGAGGAAACTCACCACAAGTGAGATAATATGAGAAAAAATCTATAGAAAAGCAACAATTATTCAAAAAACTAAAAAACCAAGCTTTTTTCTCTATATCATCTTCATATATCCAAAAAGTCTATAATTTTATTAGCTTTATTTATGGGAAAAAAATTAAAAAATAAAAAGTTTAGTGATTTTTTATTAGTGCATCATGCAATAGTACTAATAGTATTGCATAATGCATTATAATTAAAACTCTTTAAAAAGAATAAACTTAACTTAAATATGGGCGTGGTTTATGCGAATAATGTAAAAAATAAAGAATTAGCATTCATAAACCAATTTTATATTATTGTTGTATAGTGCATTATTAATTTCAAGCTAAAATCCGAATTTTAGTTTATTTTAAAAAAAAATTCGAAAATGTTTTTAAAGTTTTTTTCCTTTTCCAGTATTCTTAAAATCATTAAAGAAACATATAAAAATATAAGTTTTTTCTTGATTTTTTGGTTTTATGCAAAATATTGGTTTTCTATAGAACACACAACTCAATAATATATATAGGTAGGTTTTCTTATAAAATTTATTTATATTATTTAGAGTAAACTTCGTTTTTAGTCCCCAACGTTTGCACATTTTAACAATTTTAGTCCCAACTTTTCGAAAATCCTAATTTAGTGTCTCACATTTTATTTTCTTTTAAATTTTGGTTACAACGTTAACAACCGTTTAAAGAACCGTTAGACTGCCCTCACATGGTCCCCACGTGAGGGGTATTTTTGTTATTTCCGTTTGTTTTAAAGTATGAGTTAAAATAAATGGAAATAACAAAAGTACATCTCATGTGGGGACCACATGAGAGCAGTCTAACGGCTTTCTAAACAACTGTTAATGTTGAGACCAAAATTGAAAAAAAAATGAAATGTGATACTAAATTGGAATTTTTAAAAAGTTGAGACTAAAATTGTTAAAATATACAAACGTTGGGAAAAAAACGAAGTTTACTCATAAAATATTTACCCCAATAATCATACGACTTATGCCATTTTCATTTTGTGTAATCAAGTTATCTAATGAAAATCATTATTAATAGTACGTTTACAATTATATAACAATATAAACATGCGAGTAAAAATGTTAAAGTACATGATGATTATATATCTAACTTGAGATTGTAAGTCGATCACAAGTGTATATATATATACTAGTTAAGTAGGGGTATGAATACAAAGATATACGTACCGAAAGAATGCTTCTGTATTCAGAAACGACATAGCGAACATAATCTGGTAGCGCAAATTGGCGTGATCTTGCGGAGAAAGGGACCAAATAGTAGTTGTTAACGAAGTCGTTTCCACCGAGGGATATGAGTACCATCCCGTCGTTGACTACTTGACGTGCTTGTTCTGGTCCAACGATATCTGCGAGTCGAGTTTGGTATTGCTCGAGATACTCTATTTGTTTCCATATCCGTATTATATTTAACTGTGAAACACATAAGTGCATCTTTTATTGTAAGAGTACTCAATGATTATTATGAAGGATAAATATTTGAATGCACATTTGGTTCTTTACCATTGTCCCAAAAGGTTAATGTTCGAAGATAATAAAATATAGATAGTGTTCACTGGACATATACAATACATTGCATTAATGCATAGCTTAAAGAAAAGGACGAAACAAGTAAAATAATTTTTTTTAACGGCGATTTCTAAGTCGAATCTGGTGCTCAGCCCACCACGATGACTCAATGTCTCTGAGAGTGTCTCAAGTCTGCGGATGCGAGCGAATCAGGACACCACCTCCTTGCCCCAGATCGGAAGGAAATCCAGCCTGCGAGCAGCCAGAGATTCGAACCTGGTCGCTAAGAGCTTCCCAAGCCCAAAGAGCTTTGGGGGTGCCATTGCGCCAAAGCCGCTTTGAGAAATTATTTAAAAATGGTCGTTTGAATGACCGTTTAAAAACTTATTTAAAAATGATGTAAGATTAGATTATTAATAACGTGTGTAGATACTCTCAGTGTTTTTAACTCGTTAATTTAATGAACATGTTAACGCAATTATGATAAATAAAATATTTCTTATAAGGTTAACACGTTTAACGTATTTATCACGACCCTTTTACAATGTGATTACAAATCATTTACTACTAATTAACTCGTTTACAACCTATCAATCAACTCGTTTAATATATTTATATAGCTTTAGATATATATATATATTTT
This sequence comes from Deinandra increscens subsp. villosa, assembly GCA_039602395.1. Classification (NCBI taxonomy): domain Eukaryota; kingdom Viridiplantae; phylum Streptophyta; class Magnoliopsida; order Asterales; family Asteraceae; genus Deinandra; species Deinandra increscens. Next base: position 37,664 of record JBCNJP010004655.1, on the reverse strand, counting down.
TTTGAACAACGAAATTTATTAAGAGAAACAAAGTTAGCAAGAAACTAGACTAGGTCATTACAATAAAACAAGAAACATTAAAAATACATAACAAGTCCCGGACTCTTAATCCAACTCATGAAATTTACCTCTGCATTTTATGTAAAGATAACTCAAAGATCTAATCTCCCTTTTGAATTAAACAAATTTAAACAATGTCTAAGACTAGAATTGACGCATTTAACAAAAATATAGTTATAAGTGCATCATGGTTATTGTTAAAATAATTAATTAGACACACAATTAGACAGATACAATATATTACCTTTTGTTTGCTACTAATAATTAAAAAAAAAGAGTTAAGGTGTATGGTGGGGACATACAAATTGAAGTCCAGTGTCATTTAGGATTCCAATTCCAGCAGAAGCAAAGTTTGCACCATTTAGAAGCTTGTTACCTCTTAGCAATGGACTCAGGTATGGCAATGGAGATTCCATCCCCATATGTTCACCTTTAGAAAAAAAAAATAACATTTAATGCAGACCAATCAATAAATTGCAGCTTAACTAAAATATCATATTAATATATATATTTTCATATAAACATACACACTAAACTAACATGCAACATGAGCATACAATCAACTTCCTTCTATGTTCATTAAAACATGAAGTATTAATGTTGTAGTTTTATGTAAAAATGTATAACATAATTAGCAGTTATATATATGTTATATATATACTACGAGTTTACGATAATAAGAACGCAACTGATTAGGTCAGGGATGTTAAGGCCATTAGAGAAGCGACCCGTGGGGCGATGAGTGGGAAAGTCAATGCCATAGGGTGGCGAGTCGGCTCTCGCCGTTGTGACCAAAAAGTCATTGTTGCCATTGTCGACTAGCGAGTCCCCGAAAACAAAGAAAGCACGAGCCTCGGCACCAATAGGCACAATGACAAATGCCACCACCATCAAAGCCATAATCATTGAACTAAACCAAGAAAGTGAACCACCTTCCATTGATCATCAACTAATCTAAGAGCTTTGAAGAGATGTGATCGAGTCGCTAGTGTGTTGATCAACGTTAAAGGATCGTGGGTTTTATAGGGGTTATCGGTGGAGCGCGATAGTACAAAATTAAATGGCCAATTCCTACCTTCACCGGAAAGATGCCTGTATCGATGCAAAAGAGATCAAATAAGGATGTTTGAAAGATGTAATTTTGGGAATTGAAGACTTGTTTGCACTTTTTAGGCATTGTGTAAAGCAAATGCAATGTTGTTAAAAACTGTGAAAGTTATATTTATGAGGAATTGTACAATTGCTAGGACTGAAATAGTCTAATCTTCACAACCATACCAAGATGGGTTTGTGCCACTACATGACCGGCAGATACATGGTGGTGCAGGTCCAATAATTTGGGCGGTATGAGGGTCATTACGGATGATCATCACTAGATCAAACATAAAAAAAATAAAAAAATAAAAAAATAAAAAAGTTTACTATACAGTATGCACATTACACACCACATTATACACCACCTGATATCTAATCCTAGACTATTTTGGTGGGTCATCCACCAACGCTTTGGACCATCATCCGAGAAGCTTAACTTGGTCAAAATTGAACTTTTTCAACTTTTGATCAAGTCAAACTTCTCAAATGGTTGTTGATTTTTTCAAAATGTTATGTGACTTTATCAAAGTTTGACTTAGTCAAATGTTGAATAAGTCAAAAGTATAGTTTGACAACCGTTTAAGGTAAGACAGTATAAGGTTAGAATCTCTATTTTTTAAATAGTGTTTGATTAGCATCATCATATTAATTAGTGGGATAACACCATCTGAGTTTAATTTTTCAAAGTCTGACTTAGTCAAACGTTAAATAAGTCAAAGTAAAGTCAGGCAATTAACCATTTAAGGTATTGATATGATAGATGGGCTTCCATAATAGTGTGTGATTAGATTATTAGAATCTTAGTGAAGTACCATTGGTCATTTGACTCAATGGTATTGGTGATGAGGGGAAGACTTGGGACTGAGAGGTCACAAGTTCGATCACTGAGCCTGACAGGTTTTCCACCCGGCCTTTAGAGGAGGTGGTTTTCCCTGGGAATTGGCTCAACTGGTGTGTAAATAGTCTTAGTTGGACGTTCCAAAAAAAAAAATGTTAGTGAAGTAAATTATTTTTAAAATACTGTTTAGCATATATATGATTAATGATAATTGTTGAATTCCCTTTGTGAGTTGCAATTTGGCATGACATATTGAATGAGGATTGCGATGGATGAGCTACCAACCCCCGGTTTTGTGATTCTGCTCATAGATGAGCTAGGTGGGTTGCCATTACATGTGTACAGGCTGGTGCCATCTCCTGTGAGAGATACAAGCTAGCATGGGGTAATAATATACTTGTCTTTAAACTTTAAAGTGCTAGCCAATAGTATTTTTTATAGTCTCTAATTTAAGACTCTTGTCAAATATTATTTTTTCTTGTTATGCCGTTTTATTATACAATTTTTTTTATTTTTCTTTTATTTTTTTAGTGTTTAAATGAATCTTTCATTAACACAAATGTAACGTACAAAGCTCAAGTAACCACGCAGAGAAGACGGACAACAAGTTGTGCCACCAGCCCCTTTTGTATGGCAGATTATTTCTTGCATAATATTGTGTAAAATTATGTGTTATTTAGTTAAAATGCACTTCTTAGATCACATATTAGAAAGCGAAATTAGATGATTTTCTTAAATAGATGTTTTTCAGTAATAAACCGTAAAAATTGTTCATAAAAAAATTTGCATGTTTATAAGAATTTATAAGAACTTATATTTATAATAAATAATAATAAAATAAATATAAAAGGACTAATTAATTTCTAAATTGGGAAAGAACAAATATTGCTTTTATTTATATATATAATTAAAACATCATTATCTTCCTTACAACAATAATCCGGACATCACAAAGATTTGCAACAAAAACATACATATATCATTTTCATTGCAAAGATTTCCATCATTTTCATTGCATAAATAGATAAAGTGTTTGATAATCAGGGGTTATGGTGACCATTTTCAAAAAAGAAAAACAACGTTTCAATCACTTTGATGGTCATATGGATATGATGAAATTAAGTAAATACAACAACAAAGATATATATGAGGTATATGATAATAGAGAGATCGATAGAGACAGAATTATATTTAAAACTTCAGCTTTATTCTTAAAATGTAAATAACATAAAATATCCATTATGTTCAAAATTTAAGGGTGTAGCCTAATGATATGTTTTAAAATTGATATATTGATTATTAAGTTTTATGTTTAAGGTTATTGTGTAATTTATTAAAAAAAATACGTTTCACAGCTCATTTCTTGTTATTTTGTCATTTTTTTATGTATTAGATAAATTTGTTCTTATTTTATTATTGTGTTTTACATATTTAAACTACACAATGATGTTATTTCACCAATGTATTTTTTAGAAGTTATCATTTTCCAAAAACACATTTTCAGGTCATCGTGTTACATTTATCAATACTGTATATTGGTTTAGATCATTTCATGTTATTTTTGTCATTACTTTAATATATTAGATAAATTCGTTGTTATTTTTATCATTTTGTTTGATATATTAGAAGTAAATATTAATGATGTTATTTCATAATTGTTCTTTTAGAAGTAATACTTTTAGAAAAACATAATGATATTCAGAAAAAAAAGAACGACGGACACAAATGCACAATGATATGTGCTACAAAGGAAAAGGATGTGAAAGACGTAATTTATATTTTTATATATAACGATACTATATTGATTTTAAAGATAGAAAATGTTAGTTTTTATGATGTAGTTTTGAAATTAAAAGTTATCCTGTATAAGAAAGTATGAAACATTACCAATGATCCCTAGCTCAATTTGCTAAGGTGATCAAAGTACCAAAAAATATTAAAAATGAGAGGTCTTGGGTTCAAGCCCACATGTGACAAAAAAAAAAAATGGGTGTTCAGGTTAGACCATGAGATTTTTTCACCTATGGTGAGTTTCATCATGATGGGAAATGGAGATGATCAAGTGAGTGGGTAATGCCCCCGTCAGTCATCCAATTTTATTCAAAAAATATATAAAAGTATGAACGATTAAAAAATGTGGAGAAACTCAATAAAAAGTAAACAAACATGGTCATGAATAAAATGTTCTTCCACCTAGGTACATTGTCTTATATAATATAATATCAACCATTAAAACCATTAATTATAGGTTGACAATAGATCTAACCTCCTAAAATCATTTTTAGAGTTTTTCGAATAATAACCCTTTTCGGAATAGCACAATTTTATAGTATACATAATGAATAACCTAACCCCATTGAGTTAACCCATATACAACAAAATCTCTCCTCTCAATCAAATCTAGTGGTGTTTTCCCTACAAATCAAGATGCAAGATCATTGAGGATACTAACAAACCAAATGTCACATGATACATACGTGACTCATACTTACTAAACACTATTTAGTAAGTATGTGTCCCATAGTGTTGGCATATAGACGTCATGTGACAGATCATGTGCAAGATTTTCTTTCAACCCTTGCTAGCTACCTCTTATCGCATCATGTAATGTAATGTCATAAGATCGTGATAGGAGAATGCAAACAATAGTAGAATTCTTGCCTAAACTCTGACCAATGACCGTAAACTGCAAGCAAATGGACAATATTCTATCTCGTGAGTCTTGATCCCTTCCTTTACACCATGGACACACTATTGTCGATACCTGTAACCCCTATTGTTAATGCGGCTCTAGTCGCGGAGTTCTTCCTAATTTTCTCTCCAATCAAAGATAGTTGACTTTTATTTCTTTTTTTACAGGAGACAAAATGTTGAAATGGTTAAACAGTAACAAGGACGTACATGTGCTTGGTTACATTAGCATTCATAAATAAGTGGGGTCCAAGGGTTAATGTTTGATCTACTAATGCGGCTCTGAGGGAATTCTTTATGTCGTATGGTCCAATCTTCACCTACTTACATAACTTGGTAAATGTTAACCCACAATCATAGACTTATTTCACCTATCCAAACCAAAATATTCGGTCGTAATTTAAGATGAATTTCACACCAATTCAGAGGCATCTAAATGCATGAAAGCCATAAATAATCATATGCACTATACAATAAAATTATTTGACTAGCCAGATTTGACTTTTTTTTCTTTGAACGGTAATTACATTAAAATCCACCACACCCCAACAAGAAACTGAGGCAGTCCAAAGGAATCATACAAACAAGAAACTGAGGCAGGCCAAAGGAATCAACAAACACAAGAAAAAACAAGGCTTATATCGAGAACAATAACCACCTACTCCAGTTTACCCAGCCCTTTTACATCTATTCGAAAAACATAAGAAACTCCAAGATTTAATTCCTTTGATCACGAACGAGATCGAAGGTGTCTTCCTTTTGAAAATAGTGTCATTCCGTTCTCTCCATATACACCAACACACGGTGAAAAACACTGCCTTAAACGCTTTCCCTTTGAAGGAGTCTCCGCCCTCGCTGCCTGGACACTTCAAAACGTCGCCCACATAAAAGAAGAACGCATCAGGCACCTTACACCATTGCCAGATGACACTCCAAACCATATTCGCAAATTGACATCCCGTGAATAAATGATCGATCGTCTCTTGCACTTCAGAACACAAAGGACATCTTCCTACGCTAATATTAATGTTTCTCCTAGCCAAGTTATCTGCAGTTGGTAACCTCCCCAAATCCGCCCTCCAAGCGAGAATATTAACTTTTGTTGGGACCTCATTACACCAACTAAACTTACTCGCACCCCCCCCCCCATCCGCGCGTTGAGTCAGTCTTCTGAGCTCCTTAATAGAGAGAACACCCCCTCTGAATTTTCAACGCACTACCCTCCATTTTCTTCCACCAGCAGACTTAGAAGATCATTGTTAATCCCCGACAAATTAGATTTCACCTTAATAATGGCTTTCCAGACCCCCGCCACCGAGTGGGTACTAGGAATGGCGTGATTACATGAACGGTCCCTGTGGGTGCTTACAATAACCCTCCTCCAAAGACAACCCGGTTCTGTAAAGAACCTCCAGACCCACTTGGCGAGGAGACACATGTTAATAACCTGTAGCGGGACCAAACCCAATCCGCCGTCTTTAATGGGTTTCAGCACCCTATCTCTCGCCACCCAATGTATTTTGGTTTTCTCTCCATCACCACCCCGCAAAAACTTGAAGCAAATTTTTTTGAGTTCTTCAATAATGGCTTTCACCGCCCGGTAGAGGGAGAAGTAATACGTGGGAAGGCATTCAAGCACCGATTTAAGAAGTACCAATCGGCACCATCGAAAGGTTTCTCGCTTTCCACCCCGAAAGTATAGAATTAAACACATCCACCACCTTGCTCCAATATCTTTTGTGGTTCATATTAGCACATACAGAGAGACTGTGGTAGTTGAATGAAAAGTCACAAGTACCACACCTCAAGAAATTAGCCCAAAATTGTTTATCCTCCCCCACGTTGATACCGTAAAACCCACATTTTCTCAAATTGACATGTAGACCCAGCACCAAGAAAAACACCATAAGATGCGCCGAAGATTCATAAAATTAGCTCCCCACCAACTACCCATCACATAGCGTCATCCGCAAAGAGAAGCCTTCGACAAAACATAATGAAAGGCTTCCATTGCTATAAGAAAAAGGAAAGGGGAGAGCGGGTCTCATTGATGCACCCCTTTGAAGCAATCAAATTCTCGCGTCGGTGAGCCGTTAACAATGACCGAGGCCCGGGAGGCCGAAAGAACACCCTGAACCCACACTCTCCATTTACTCCGAAAGTTCATCTACAACATGATATCATCAAGAAATCCCCAATCTAGAGAGTCGTATGCTTTATTAAAGTCAAACTTGAAGAACATAACCTCCCGTCTAGACTTTTTCAACCACGAGAGAAGTTCGTTAATAATAAGAGGACCGTCGACGGTGTTATGGTTCACAACGAACGCCATTTAGGTCTCCGAGATAATCGAATTCATGACCGGATTTATTCTATTGGCAAGAACTTTTGACACCACTTTGGCAATGCACCCCCAAGAGACTAATGTGTGTGAAATCCTCTAAACCTTGCGGGTCTTCGCACTTCGGAATAAGAAATAAAAAGGAGGCGCCACAACCTCGATTAATCTTCCCTTCCGAGTGAAAAGAATTTAGGACCTGCACAAGATCGCCCTCCAAAATGTCCCAGAATTTCTTTATGAAATTAAAATTAAAACCATCCGGGCCTGGGGCTTTATCCCATTCACACATCCAGACCGCTTGTCGGATCTCTTCAACCGAAAAGGGGGCAATAAGTGTATCCACCTCCGAATTAGAAAGCCTATTAATTCCAGTACATGACAGGTGCAGCCTTGGTTTGATATTTTTTCGCGAACTTGTTTTCGAAAAATTTCTTCGCCTCCAATTTAATACTCAGCGGGTCAGAGACCCACGAGCTTCCAATTCTGAAGCCATTAATCCTTCATGTGGCGCATTTGTCTTTCATCATCCCATCAAAAAAGAAGTATTTTCATCTCCCTCCACAACCCATCGGACCTTAGCCTTTTGAGCCAAGTCCCGCCTTTCCCGGTTCTCAATCTCCAAGAGGGAATTTTTCGCATCAAGCCACTATTGCATCTCTACGTCCAGCAAGATTCTCTCTTCCGAAGCTGCATCCCACCTATGAGATGAATCCACCAGAGCCTTTTTTAAAGCAAGATCCTTTTCCTTTTCCACTTTGTTCCACTTTTTAAGGTGCTCTTTAATTCTTCTCAATTTGCTTGCGAGAATCATGTTCAGTTTACCCGAAAATGCCACCCCAACCAACACCCCTTCCACCACCTCTCTAAGTCCCTGTTTTGACAGCCACGACGAGAAGAATCTAAAGGGAATTGGACTAAAATCCCTCGAGCAGGTTTTCAGCATCAAAGGATTATGATCCAACCATAACCGCGGAAGGGCCATCACGAATGCATTAGGCCATTGATGATAGAACTCCCCACACACCAACATTATATCTATTTTACTAAAGCTCTTTTCATTTCCAGAAGAGTATGAGAATGTTGATCCCCCCATCCTATATTCCAACAATCATGCACGAGCAATAGAGTCATTAAAAGAAGCCACACTCCCGGGACAGAATGTCGAACGCAATCGTTCCCCGGGGTACCGAACTTCGTCAAAATTACCAACAAAAAGCCAAAGACCAGACCTGGACTCCTGGATAGACAAGAGCTCCTCCCATAAATCCTTTTTTGCTCGTTGGGCTTGTGGCGCGTAAATATTGACCAGCTAAGGTCCACCTGCTCCCCCACCACCACCTCGGCAACCAAAAGAAAATTTGGCTGAGAAAACTAATACCGAACCGAGAAGCGGGCATGATTCCACATAATGAGCATGCCCCCCCAACTACCCTCTCGCTGGAACCGATTCCTAGGAGCAATTCCTGTTTCCCCAAAGTCCTACCATGGGAAAGGACTCGTCCTCTGAGGTTTTTGTTTCCTGAATGCACAAACACCACACCTGCTGAGATTTTATCATTAGGTTGATCCAGCCCACCTTCACCGAATCGTGAATCTCTCTACTATTCAAGCACAACACCTCCATCAATGATTACACGAGTTCGTCGCCTGTCGCACCAAATCCCTCACCTAATCTTCGTACCCCCGCCAAATTGGCACCCACGCAAGCCCCTACCACCATCATATTCCTGGTTTCTTCGCACCATTTCTCGGCCTCCTGCCCCTCCTCCCCAACTCGTCCCCCCCCCCCCCCCACACACACCACCACCACCACCATGTATCGATGGAGTCCTTGAGGAATTAGACAGAGCCTTGGCGATAATCCCCCTCAACATCGTCTTTCCCCTGCGATTGAAAAGCATTGATTCTATCTCCTTTCCCTTTCTTTTTGTCACGCACCAAGATTAGCATCAAACAGTGCGCCTCCCTTTCACTGGACTGAGCCGAAGAGGCCTTATCAATTAGATCAGGCAAGCCCGCCTTCGTCTCCTCTTTTCGGTCCACCTCAGTGTTCACTTACTTTAGGCCCAATGCAGGCCCAAAACCTAATTCAGATGAACAGGCCTCAGACCCACCACCTTTTCCAAAATTACCCACTCGTGTTTCATTTACCTGAGAACACGAATCATTATGCATCGACTTCGCGCCCTCAACCGGTGAATCAACATCCACGTGAGACCTCCCCCTAGACCGTCCAGACACGCTCCATTCCTGTAATCCCACGTGTCCCCGATCTCTCCTTCCTCCCACGCCTGGTCATCTTCCCAACTTCGAGGAGTCCCCTCCATTACCGGTGGTTCCGGTATTCCTCCGGTAAGTTTGGAGACCAACCCACCATATCCTCCTGTACTCTAATCGTGTAACTGATCCTCTGCCATTAGGTCACCACCATTTCATCAATGAGTTTCCATACCTCCGTGTTGATATACACCGTACCCCCGCTACAATCTTCAGTCAACCAGGAGGTATGAGTTGGCCAAATAATGGAACCAAAAGTGCTAGCTATGGCGTCGAAAGTAACATCATCACGAAGCTTCAAAGGTACTCCTCGCATCTTTAACCCAACAATCCTAGACTTTTAAAACTCCTGCCCTTCCCACAGCTCCAATCCTGGACCTTTGGAACTCCTGCCCTTCCCACAGCTCCAACCTCTGAAAGAATATTTTCCAAACCACTTCCTTCCCGGATCACAACTTCTCAGCTTCTACCTTCTAATTAAAAATGAGCAGCACATGTAGTCCCCTACATATGCGACGTCGAAATCGGAGCGCCCTCCTTCAATACGAAGAGCTTTCACATTGTTTAATGTTTCCCCGTTAGTTGCCTCCACAAGCAACGCTCTTCCGAAAAAAGATGTTGGGTAATCTCCATTGTCAGGGATAATAATAGTTTTCATGTTGTTCCCTCTTTCCTTCGCTTTTCCATCTATCCCATCCCCTTTGCACACCAGAGACGAGATCCCCAACATAGCATCCTAGAATGATATGCCTTCACCACCACCCACCCTTGGACCGCCCCCCACTTCCGAGGGAATCTTATTGGTTACAGCTCTAGGAACTATTACGTCTCTCCTGCTGATCTCCTTCGGAACCTTCGACAAGTTCGTCAACACCTTGTTTCCTTTATAACGATCGCGTTTAGTCACCTTTCCATTACCCCCATATCCCCAACCCTCTTGAAACGCACAAAACCAATGTTCTCCCTATTGAACCTTTTCTTCTTCGGAATGAAAGTATCCACCACAGCTCCTAAGTTTTTGTTGGTCCTGAAACAACAATCGTTCACGATATCGTAAACACAAACAAGCGCGGAATCCTTGTTTGTGAATGATTCGACAAGAAGATGATGAAATAGACTTGATATGAGATGACGAACAAAGCAACACAATCAAAACTTGAATGAAACTTGATCAATCTTCTATTGAATGAGTTTGCGATCGTGAATACAAAAGAGAAAGCTGGAAATCGTAATCACAAAACTACTTGAATCATAAACTAGATGGGTATTTATACAACCCTTACAAAAGCCCTAACCTTGATCGTAAACCTATAAGAAGAACCGACCCATCATGCCCAAATTATAAACCCTAATAAGCCCAAACCAATGTGACCCCAATCTAATGATCATGCCTCACAATCTATAGCCCAACAATCTTCCCCTAGGCATGAACCATTAGAGCGTCTAAGGAAGAAGCAAATCAAATCGGAAGATGTGAGACTCCTTCCTAGACCACCATTCACGCTCCACAATCCGGTTTGCTGTACCATGAAATATTCCCACCCTTATAGCATTCTCAAAGTCAAGCTCATCACCTAGGATAGGTTGGGTGGCCAGGAGTTTGATATCGCGCTCTCCAAACCTCAGCGAATCAACCGGATCATAGAAGCGAAATTCTCGCATCTTCTTGCAGACCACCACCACCTCATGAGTTGTTGGATCATAAAACCAATTATCAAAATTCTTCACAAGCGTACCATCTTCAATCTCGTCTAACATGTTAATCACTCGAGTTCTTTTGGTGGGTGGTCGCCTCACTTCTCCTACATGCTCATATGTAACAGGGTCAGTTCCAGTCTGAACCCATCTTGTTTGCTTGAGATCAAAGTTAGCAAAGTTTTCTTCAAGATGGCTCATCAGATTGTTATGAACGAGGTCTCCATGTGCATTCATCCATCTGTTAATAAATGGAGCCCTCAGCTAATTTCTCATCTCTGTCTCAGTCCAGGAGTGAAATTGACCTCGAGTTCTGTAGTACTCCACTGGACTATAGCCATCTCTGATCACAGCAAACAGCTTCTTCTCAGCATCATAGTGCCAGCACAGAATAGGTTCACGACTCCCCCTTTTATCAATTTCACTTTCTCCTACATCAATTGAGTACAGCATAGGGGGAGGTCCCTGGAAGAAATCCTTGAACCAATTTTCATGACTTTCTGGTGCCTTTGAAATGAATCTTCCTCCTCGAACATAGTCGGACATCTCAATGGTGTCATCACCTTCATCTTCATGCACTACATCAGCTGTTTGAGCTCCTTGAGAAGAACTTTGTTCATTTGAACTATCAACTCCCTTCAATTCTTCCAACTTCTTTCTTAGTTCAAGATATCCTGCATACAGGAATCCAATACTGGCTTCATTTTTGCTCTCCTTCTCCTTCAACCTCTTGTTTTCTTCCTTCAGTTCTTTAATCTCTCCCTCTCTCCTCCTGTTTTGTGATAAAAGGAAATTAATTTGAGGATCAGCACTTATCCGTAGATCTACAGGGAGATCACTAGCTTGAGCAAGTTCTTCAACAAGTGCTTGGTACGGACGAAAGCTTGGAATGGTTGAGTGCTGGCTAGGTTCAGTAGAAATGTTTATCCTCACTAGGCTGGGCTCAACAAACGAGCTGTCAACTTCAAGGAATTGTCTTTCCTCATGAACTGGGCTTTGTTCATTCAGAATAGGACTCTCAGTTTGCATTGGAGTTGGATCTTGAGCATCAACTTGGTTATCTTCCTGAAGTGTACTCTCCACATTTGCAGGTTCAGACATGTCATTATTCTGCACATTTGCACCTGTATGTTCAAACACCATCAGGCTTGAGCTTGTCTTCTGAAACTTGAATCTGATAGTTCTTGGATCAGATTTCTTTCTCGATGAAGGTTCACGTACTAGAATGGGTTCTATAAGCACATCATCAACAGCAAAATCAGCATCCAACTCTTGTGGAATTGAATCACTGCTTGAAGAAGATTTCAAGTCATCCTTTGTTCTCTTGTGACTGATTGGCCCTAAATCCCCATAAATATCGTCTGTCAGATTCTCATTTTCCGGGAAAATTGTCATCCATCACATTTGCTTCATCCGAAGGTATGTTCTCAGGTTCTTCTTGAACATTCACAGGAACAGTTGTTGACACATCATGATCTTCAGCGACAAATACATTGACTGGAGGTACTTCAGGTTCAGAATCTTCTTCTTGTTCTTGTTCTCTTGCAACCTCAGGGAAGGCACCTCTTTTAGACCACTCAAGCCTTCCTTGAAATGTACTCTTTCCCTTTCTGTCTTGAGTCTGTAGACCAAACACACTGTCATCCATGAACTTTATATCCAGCTTCTCTACCCTTTCTTGAATCATTGAATACTTCTTCAAAACCACCATATGCACAAACCTTGGAGTCATGAGGAATTGCTCTCTGGCACTTAAATCAGCATTACCGATCCAGTCTAAGAGTATCATCTTCGAAAAATTAAACTCCCAATCCAATGCCAGTGCAACAAATGTTGTGCCATGCACCTTGTTCAGCTGATCAAAGCTTGTTCTCTTGCCCAAGAAAGATTTCTACATGTAGTGTGCCAAACACCTCTAGTAGTGTGGCAAAAGCTTCTTGAAGATCGGTGGGAATTTTCCTTCATAACCCAAAAGACGTGCACCCTCTAACACAGCAGCCTTAGAATATTCCATTGTGTCTTCAGCTTTATCATTTATATTCAGCCCTTGGCGAATATCTTCTTCTACAATCTCGATTCTGCGGTTTTGAACCGTTGCTGTGATCCTTGTTTTATTGAGATTCGCCCTTGCAGTTCCCCATAATTCTCTCACAAGTTGTTCATCTATCAGCACGCTTGTCCTGAGAGCATGATTTATCTTGCAGACGTTCATCCCTGCAACAAGTGAGTAGAATAATTGCATGTGTCTCTCTGGAGGGTCATCAAGATAAGCAGGTATGCAGTGATCTCTTTCAAAGTGAATTTCCTCATCCATCATTTCGTCAGCCATCTGAGAAACCGAGACAAATACTAGGCATATTTATATCAATGAGCAATTACGTTTGTCAAAACCATCTTGAAGTTCAATTGATTATCACATTATACCATTAAGTTCAAACCATTTCAATTTAAACTTTTGAAAGAAGGAATTTGATTTTGAACCACAATTCTAACAAATCACATTCTTAAAATCAACTCATTCAATTTTATCTTAAATCAATTAAGTTTGATAAGATTTTAAAAACATTTTGGGTTCATTTAAGTGTTTATGATTTTAAATCAAATTTTAAGTGGGTTTACGATCAACAATTCGAGTTTACGATTCATTTATGGGTTCACGATCGGGTTGAAAGAAATCCGGTATAGGTCCAATCGTAATCGCAAGGCTCGATCGTAAACGCTGACGATCGTAATCATCGACGATCGAGAACACAAGCCATCGTAAACGCCGATCGTAATCGTTATCGGAAACACGGATCGTAATCATCGAATCGTCGTCTTCTTCCTCGAGCCGATCGTAAACGCCGAGGTCCGCCATTTCTGAAGCTGCAAAAACTTCGAAAACACATGAAACACAACATTGATGTAAAATAGACATCAATCACTACCTTTTATGAATAACAACCACAAAAACGGCTTCTAATCTCGAATATTTCTCACTTAAACACGAAAAAAGGTGATGATCACCGAGAGAAGAAAAAACTGTGATTGGAGCAGTGAATCGAAGAGGAACAGTCGATTGAGGTGTGGTTTATGGTCGGAAAGTGATGGCGAGGACGGTGGTGTGCTCGGATTCCACTGTAGGTGGTCGGAGGTGACCGGAAAGTGATTTTCCGGTGAAAGAGGGCGGTGGTTAGGGTTTCGGTGCGGCGGATCGTAAATAGCAGAGAGGAAAGAAGGACTCGTAAACAGTGAGAGATCGTAAATGAGGGGTTGAGGGTTTTTATAAAAAAAAAATCATAATGCCCCCCTCATGTTTTCGAAACATTTCAAATATGCCCAAACCTCATTTAAATGATTTAAATGATAACTCTCTTGAACAATTGTTAATTTTGAAAATTTGAAAATTACAAAACTTCCCCTCAGACTAATACCCCGAGAACCTGATCTTGATCATAAAAATTTTTAAACAAACAGAAACTTAATAAAGGATAAAAACATAAAATTAAGATAGCCTAATGCAGAAATTAAATATTTACTTGCCTTGAAGCTGGTGTATTTCATGGATCAAACCAGACTTATCTTTGACTGAGGAACCCTTTTCAGCTTCCGTTACTCGACGCTCTAGACGATTGCCAGAATTTTGACCGCATAAACTCACATCAAGTCATTTTGAAGTGCTTAATTATGGTACAATATTACCATCATGTTTAACCGTCCCCACACCCAATTGTTCATAGCAAAACCTACCCAACCTCAGAGTTTATTGAGGATTCACAAACCCCCAACTTGAGGAACCAGGCAATACCGTTATGACTGCCACTTATTTTTTTAATTATCAGTTGGTGATCAGGTCGGCCGCATAAGCACGCAGAGAAGACCAAACAAAATAATTATTTTATTATTTTTCTTTTTCTTTTCATTTTTCCATTTGTTTTCATTTTTCTTTTCTGTGGTGTTGTCATAACAGCAGAACATGGCGTGTGAGAGAGTGAATACTAGGTAGATACCACTCTCAACCCATTTTTGCCGGGACTCAGTTTTTTAAACTATGTAAACTAGGACGGGAAACTAAACATATATAGAAGTTAAGTTTACTGCACTTACATTGATGATCATAGTTTTGGGTTGAGCTTACCGACATATCATCTTTGAGCAATCTTTCACTTCAGCTTTACGCGTGTCAGTCTCCGATTGTCTTGGACATTTATATCACTTCCTACCAACTGAAGACAACAATTGTGGTAGTCATCTTTGAGCAATTTTTTTTTTATCACAATCGTGGTAGTTATCTCCGATTGTCTTGGACATTTATATCACTTCCTACCAACTCAAGACATATCATCTTTGAACAATTTTTTTTTAAATGAAACTTAAACCAAAAGTAAGCAAACATAAAAGCAAAACTATGTATAAACAGTTTTGATCAGATCATTCCTCGAAGGCAATCATCCTTAGGCCTTCAACACACATTTCAAAGTTTGGACGAGGAAGGGGTTTTGTGAAAAGGTCAGAAACATTTTGCTCGGAGTTTACCTTTTCAAGATGAATCAACTTCCTATCATAGCAATCACGAATGAAATGTACCTTGATATCTATGTGCTTTGTTTTGGAATGTTGAACAGGATTCTTGACAATTTGCAGAGCAGCAGCATTATCACAAAAAATTGGAGTATTAAGAAATTCCATACCGTAGTCAGTGAGTTGATTCTAAATCCATACTACCAGGGAGCATCCAGCTGATGCTGCCACATATTCAGCTTCGGCAGTTGACTTGGAAACGGTATGCTGCTTCTTGCTCTGCCATGAGATGAGTCTGTCTCCCAAATACTGACACCCATCAGTTGTAGATTTCCTGTCAAGATCACTACCTCCATAATCACTGTCAGTAAATGCAAACAGTTGAAAATCTGTATTCTTAGGATACCAAAGTCCAAGTCGAGGCCTGCCCTTCAGATACCTAAAAATACGTTTAACAGCAGCTAAATGAGAGAGTTTAGGATTAGCCTCGTAACGTGCACACACACACACTGCATGCATGATATCGGGCATGCTTGATGTCAAATACATGAGTGATCTAATCATCGAACAATACATGAATTCACTCACTGATTCTCCATCTGCATCTGCTGTCAGTAGAGGTCTGGATGCCATGGGAGTGGAGATGGGCTTGGAGTCCTGCACCTTATACTTTTCAAGAATCTTACTCACATATTTTGCTTGATGAATGAGAATCCCATATTCATCTTGTTTCACTTGTAATGCCAGGAAAAAATTCATCTCCCCTTGATCACTCATCTCAAACTTCTTTCTCATGATATCCTCAAACTCGGTGCATAACTTTTCATTTGTTGAACCGTAGATGATGTCATCCACATAAACTTGCACCATAATGATATCATCTTTCACCTTCTTTCTGAACAAGGTTTGATCAACCACTCCCCTTGTATTGCCATTTTCCACCAAATGCTTTGATAAAGTTTCATACCACATGCGTGGAGCTTGATGCAAACCGTATAGAGCTTTATCCAGAAGATACACGTGATCTGAGTGTTCCTCATCTACAAACCCCGGCGGTTGAGCCACATAAATCTCTTCATTCATGCCAGCATAGAGAAAAGTTGTCTTCACATCCATCTAATGCACAGTGAATTTGAGACATGTCGCTATAGCAAGGAATATTCTAATAGCTTCCAATCTGGCCACTGGTGCATACACCTCATCATAATCAATCCCGTAAACCTGTCTGTGACCTTGAACAATCAACCTTGCTCTATTTCTCACCATCACACCCGTATCATCTTTCTTGTTCTTGTACAACCATCTTGTGGGTATGACCTTCATATCCTCTGGTCTTTTCACTAAATGCCACACTCCCAATTTTGAGAATTGATTCAGTTCATTGTGCATAGCCTCCATCCAACTTGGATCTTTAAGTGCTACCATCACATTTGGTGGCTCTATCTGAGAGATAAAGCATGAGTACATGCAGAAGTTGATGTCACCCACGCGGCTTCTAGTAGTGACACCTGCTGACACTGGTCCGACCACATTGCTGAGAGGATGATCTCTGTTGATTCTTGTGGCTTGTACATCTGTATTGAAACAGAAACAGGCAGGTTAGTATCATTAACATTATTATTCATACCTTGGGTTTCTGACTCCTTCTGATCATCATGTGTTCCTGAAGATTCTAGAACATCCACAATATCATCCTTAGGTGCTGCTGCTGATACATTGTCTCTAACATTTTTCACAGATGGTCTTACTTCAGGAGCTGGAGCAATGATGTCTTCTTCTTCTCCCAGACTAGGAAACATATTTGAGAAGTTGAAACCTTCAAACAGTGACCCATAATCAAAGATCCAGTTTGGCTCAGTTCCAGCATTAGTTGGATTGTCTTCCAACCAGTCAACATTGAATGCCTCAATTATCATTTTGGTGGTTTTGTTGTAGACTCGATGGCACTATTTGCAGAACACCCAACAAATTAGCATTCATCAGCCTTTGCTTTGAATTTCCCCACATCAGACTGAATTAGAACTGTGCAAGGACACCCGAAAGTCTTGAAGTACCCCACCCTTGGTTTTTCTCCATAAATAATCTCATAAGGCGTCTTCTCATGCCACTTGTTCAAAAGTACCCGATTTTGCACATAACAAGCAGTGTTGACTGCTTCAGCCCAAAAGAAAATTGGCAATCTTGCTTCACACAGCATAGGTCTTGCAGCTTCAATGAGTGTTATGTTTCTTCTTTCAGCAACACCATTCTGTTGAGGCGTGTACGGTGCACTGTATTGCCTTTCTATACCTTTCTCTCCATAGAACATATTCAATTCAGCATTCTTAAACTTTGTTCCGTTGTCTGATCTTATTGCCTTCACTTTCTTGCTCATTTGATTCTCTATGAGAGTAACAAACTGTTTCACAAGTGCTGGAGTTTCATACTTGTTTGACAAAAAGAACACCCAAGTAAATCGAGAGAAGTCATCCACTATCACCAGGAAATATGAGAACTTGCTGATACTTAATACTTGCATTGGGCCGAAAAGATCCATATGTAGTAGTTGCAACACAGACGAAATAGAGTTTGTCATTTTAGAACGATGTGGCAACTTATGTTGCTTCCTCTTAGCACATGCAACACACTTCTCAATTGATGTGAAGTCCTTGATGGGAAGGTTTATAACATGCTCTCCCTTTGCCAGCTTGGTCAGATTCTTCATGTTGGCATGTCCTAGACGACGATGCCATAACAATGCCAGATTTTCATTTTGCTTTGAAATAAGACAGGCCACATCAGAAGGCGGAGGATTACCCATGTTAAGAAGATAATAATTTCCTCGCCTTGGTGTACGCATCAAGATACACTCCTCAGGAATCTTGACTCCAGGTTTGAGAATGATACATTCCTTGCTATTGAACAACACATAATATTCTCGATCATAAATCTGCGAAACACTGAGCAGACTATGTGACAATTCCTCCACATAATGCATATCGGAGAACGTCAGGCTGCCATTCTTTACCACACCTTTCTTGCTGATCCTGCCACCAACTCCACCAGCAAAAGAGACACCTCCTCCATTAAAATCTTGTACCTCTTCCAAAAGTGATAAATCTCGGGTCATATGTCGGGAGCAACCACTATCAACGTACCAGAGATTGTTGACTGTTCTTCTCGGCTGTCCCTACATGAATCAAAGATCAGTTAGAGTCGGGTACCCAGGCCATAACAGATCTGGGCACACCCTTGGAGTCAACGTAGTTGACTAATTGAAAGGACATTCCTGATTTTGATTCAGTTACACTCAAACTTTGAGCGTTAACTTTTGGTTTCCACAAAGTGTGTTTCTGAGGTTTTGACATATTGGTTGAATTCTTAACAGTTGCAAGTTTCTTCTGTGGAGATGTGACCTTTTTATCAGCATGTTTCTTGACAGGTGTCCACTCAAGTTTTAATTTTGTTTGAACAACTTGTTTTGTTTGAGAAACATCTTTTGATTTTGAAACATGTTTCTTAACCTTTGTTTTACCTTTAGGTTGAGAAAACCCTTTTGTTTAGGGTACCTGTTTTTCAACAAGTTCAGATTTCATCTTATCTTTTCTTTGATAAACTCCTTTAGGTGTGTAGGTTGGTTTTGGAGTTTTGGCCACATTCCATTTTTTATCAACAGGCTTTGTCACTGGAGTTTTAGTGTTTAAAACCTTAGACTGTTGAGTCTTCATTGGTTTCGAACTTTGCTTCCCCTGAGACAAAGCTTGTTGTTTCTGATTTTTGTTTCCACATGTCATCATTTTCTGCAGCATACTAGTCCGTGGGTTTTGCGGATAGTATGGTTGATAAGGTCTATTTAAACAATTTGCAGCGAAATGCCCTGGTTTTCCACACTGAAAACAATTCATAATTCTAGGCCCATTCACATGACCACAGACATATGAACGCCTTCGGTAAGATGACTCCCATTCAGGCTTATCATCCCAATTGTGTATCAAATGTTTTGGAACTTTCTCAGGTTGCGTAATTAAACAAAATTGTTCCGATTTTGATTTGTTGGTTCTGTTAAAGGTAGACACAACCTGGGGATAAGGAACAAATTCCTTGGGTTTAGACTCATGAATCCCATTCCAAGTGCAAAGTTGGGATCATTTGTGGCATTTGCCTCATGAGGGTTGACCGCTCCACTAGAATTTTCTTGAGATCGAGCCACAAAAGTAGTTGACTTTGTGTTTGAACTTGGAACATTTGGAGATGAACTTCCTGCCTGTTTTGGACCTACTTCTTCAGATAGTAGAGCCTGATTCAGTTTTCCCGCCATGCTAAGTGAACTCAGATGATTCAGCTCTCTCTGTTTATCATCAATCATCTTTGACTTCAGTTTGTTAGTTAGCTCATCAACAATTAACTCATCCAGCTTGTTGTTGTCTTTGATTATTGAAATGTTGGTATTCCAGGACTTGGGTAAACTATTCAAGAGTTTCAGATTTTTATCCTCCAGTCCGGGTTCAACGTCGTAGCTTGACATCTCAGTAATTAAGGACACAAATCTTTGAACTTGCGCTTCAAAGGACTCTCCTTGTATGTGATTGAACAAGTTGAACTTCTGCTTCAGCATCTGTTTACGGCATAACTTGATATCGGGATTTCCTTCATATGCAACCACCAGAGCATCCCAGAGCTTCTTTGCAGTTTTGTACTTCTTAATCCCTTGTGCAATCTCCGGAGTCAATGCCATTGTCATGATAGCATATGCTCTCTCATCCTTGTTACATTTTTCCCAATCATCATCCGAGTATTCTGCTTTAGTTTTCAGCACTCCAACCTTTCCAGCTTCAGTGTGAGTAGGTATGAATGGTCCATTGACAACTGATCTCCAAAGTCTCAGATCAACACTTTTCAAATGGTTCTGAAATCTGTATTTCTATTCAAGGAAGTTATCAGCAGGTGTGAGTCTAGGAGGATGGGTGGTTGATCCGATCTCAAAGTCCAGTTTCTGATACATGCTAGGTTCAAAATCCATGACGAAAGCTTAGGAAAACTTAAAAAAAATTGTCCAAAAGAGTTTCTGATCATAAACACCAGTTTACGATAAAGACAGGCAGCAGATCGTAAACACTACCGAGTCGTAAACGATATCGTGAACACAATTCCGATCGTAAATGCAGTCGTAAACAGCTCCGGATCGTAAACAGCGTCGTAAACCCAATTCCGATCGTAAACAAAGTCGTAAACACTCAAAGCTTGGATCTTGAAGTCGTAAACACCGTACGGAATCGTAAATGCGGTCGTAAACATTTAAAAATCCTATCTTGAACTCGTAAACCAGACTTGATGAAGAACACCAATCGTAATCTCCAAGAACAACCCAGAAATAGTCGTAAACACCAAGAACAACAACAAGCTTCCAAATTTTTCAGCCATACACTCGAATCTAATATCGTGGAACCTCGAATCAGATGATTCTTAGCTCTGATACCAATTGTTGGTCCCGAAACAACAATCGTCCACGATATCGTAAACACAAACAAGTGTGGAATCCTTGTTTGTGAGTGATTCGACAAGAAGATGATGAAATAGACTTGATATGAGATGAAGAACAAAGCAACACAATCAAATCTTGAATGAAACTTGATCAATCTTCTATTGAATGAGTTTGTGATCGTGAATACAAAAGAGAAAGCTGGAAATCGTAATCACAAAACTACTTGAATCATAAACTAGATGGGTATTTATACAACCCTTATAAAAGCCCTAACCTTGATCGTAAACCCATAAGAAGAACCGGCCCATCATGCCCAAATCGTAAACCCTAATAAGCCCAAACCCAATGTTTTAAAAACCAGTTTTTTAGTTGAACCGGAAAATCTTCCGGGACTGGTTCGACCGGTCGGACCGGTTAGACCGGCTGGTTGAACCGGTTAGGAGATTTATATATATTTTTTATAAAAATGCTAATAAACTTGTACACCCCAACAAATTAAAGTAGTTAAAATACAATTATAATCCACTCAAAAATAGTATCAAATATGTATTTCATAAGAAAATATAAGTTTTAAACTTTAAAAAATAATTAAAAAAAAAGTTAAAAAAAGTAAAAAAAAATAAAAAAATCAGAAAACCGGTTGAACCGGAAAAAACCGGAAAACCGGCCGGTTCGAAGCGGGTCGGTTCAACCCAAAAAACCGGACATTAAAGAACCGGAAAGGTGGCCGGTCCCCGGTCGAACCGGTTGAACCGGCCGGTTCGACCCGGGTTTTAAAACATTGCCCAAACCAATGTGACCCCAATCTAATGTTCATGCCTCACAATGTATAGCCCAACAGTTTTTTGTGGCATACCACAAATCCACCTCCAAAGTACCATCCGGGAAGCCCCAGATAAAGAATGAAATCGCCCCTTCAATTCCTTTCTTCTTGTTTCTCATCAAGTTCCAATTTCCTTCGGTGCCATCTCCGACTTCACATCTGACTCTTCCTCTCCTCATGTCACCAATTCCGACTGTTTGTGCCTCCCCACTTCTCCGCCAAAATTACATTTAAATTTCGATAAAATCAATGTGATCTCTTTTATTGGATTGCATTTTTTAGTCTTCATGAGATTTTGTCAATACAAACTGGAAATGATTGGAATGAAGTAGAGAAAGAAAAATTACTTTAAAATCTACTTTTAAAATACACTTACTGTTTGGCTTTATAAAACTCAACTCGTATTACTTTATGGGATTTAAACCCTTAGACACATTAATCGGCAACTAGAGAATTTACTAGAACGCAAAGCATACATATTTTATTATAACGAACACTATCCATTTGATTAGAGCCTATAATATGTCTTTGTGAAATAAAAGATGTTGAACCCAAACATATTGTCTTAGGTGGTGTTTGTTTTTTTCTCAAAAAGCTCTTCTTGTTCTCTTATGTCTGCTCTGCACAGAGCACGCGCAGACATTTAGGTCTGCATATTTTTTTTCTCAAAGATATTTCATTAAAAAAAATTATGCGCAGGCTTTTCTTGGTGCAGATGTGGCCCAACCACTTCAAACCTCTTCAAACCGGCGCCCCCTTCCATCGGCGGTTGTCCTCCATCCCGTCACTCCCTTCAATTCAGGAAAACAAACAGTCTTCTTCTTACATAATGCAGTGGTTTGGTTCACCTCTTTTTCTACCGATGTCTGTAAATGTGGTTATAAAATGTGTCATGGATACCCAACCCAATCCCCAACCAAAGAAACCTTCTAAAAAGCCAAATAAAAAAGGAGATCAAACTTTCCAACCGAACCCGCAAGAACGAGGTGGTCCTCGAGAAGCTACACCTTGGCTATCGAGGAGGTGGCGTTAACAAGGTGTTGGATCGACATTTCCGAGGAGTCCATGAGAGGTATATTTTTTTAAGTTTCTAACGTTATATTTTTTTTAAACATTTAACTTCTTAAACTTTTTTAGTTTCTAACGTTATATTTTTTTTAAGTTTCTAACGTTTATGTTTTTTTAGAAAACTCACAAATCCACCTTCATTTTTGGTCGACAATTACTACAAGGTGACACAAAGAGTTGAAGTTTAAACCCGACTACCGAACGAGGCACCAACTAAACTCAAAGTGGAGCCAATATTTGAACCCGAAAATAGCAAAGTTCAACAACATTTTCATCAACCTCTCCAAGCAACGTAGAAGCGTTCAATATGGCCGACATTTTGAAGATGAAACAACAATGTTATAAATTAGAAGATAAGGGCGTCACTTTCGATAAACTTGAGTGTTGGGAGTTTGCTAAATTATCTCCTAAATGGCGAGCGGGGTCCGGCACTCAACCCCTAAGCTCCAAAAGAAACAAAACATCCGAGTCCAACGAGTACATAACGGGTGCTTCAGATGCAAGAGCAACCCAATTCAATTTCAACGATGACGACGAGGACGATGAATCGCTCGAAAGCTCGCCCGAAATAAAAAGACCCGTCGGGAAACAAAAGGGGAAAAAATTAACCCGCCAAGGCCAAACTTCTCAACGTGGTGGCTTAGCGGTGAGGTATAAATTCAAGGAGATCCAATTCAAAAAAAACCTTAATTATAAAAACATTTTGAGGAGCGCAAGACAAGAAAAGTTGATCGAAAGGAGCGAAAACATATGTGTCGGGATCTAGAGGCGGCTAGTAAACCGATCAACAACTTGGATGAAGAGGGCCGAAAGAGTGCTAAAAAAATTTGAGCAAGACTTTTAGCATCATATAAAGACTAATGTAATTTCGTTTATTGTATTTGTAGGAAGCGTAATTTTTCTTTTTCAATTTTAGAAAATGTAATGTTTTTTATATTATGAAATGTATTACTTTTTCCTTTATTTTTGAATTAGTTTGGATTAAATAAAATAACATTAAAAGATAAGTGAGAGGTTGAAAAAGTGTGGAGAGTGTATAAATCTTAAAAAATATGAGTTTGGGGTGATGTTGTGGCGTTGAGGTGGGCAGAAAAAAAAAGTATGGGGAGGGTGTTGTAAATACCCTCACAAATTCATCTTGGTGCGCGGTGCCCACACCCAAGTCGATTACCGCGACGCCACATCATTTTCAGCGGTGACACCGCACCCACCGCGGGCATCACCAACACCTTGCACGGTTAGAGCATTGTGAATACCCTTAAGAATTAAGTTTGACACCTTTTGCGATTCACTTGCTACCATCCCGGTCTTTACTTTTCTTAGTGGCAAGTCTTTTTTAGGTTCAGAGTTAAATTGTTTTAATTTTATCAAAATTACTTTTAGTTTCTTGTTTATAATTTCATAATTTTCTATTAGGTATTCATTCCATGTTTAGTATATAGATAATATATTTTGCGTAATTGGATTGGCAATAAAAATTTAATTGATAGTTGAATGATTTTCAAAAAGTAAGTCACTTGAACAACTATCTAATATTCAAAATTGTAAAAAGAGAATAGTAGAAAACATGGGATATTAAGAAACCTATTCGAGATAATATTAATGTTCGAATGATGAAATGGATCAAGTAACTTAGACTCTTCCTCATGACTCTGCTTATAGAATGGGCCTGAATTGGGTTGTTTAGTCACGGTATCATCTCTTCGCCCCTTCTTTTTAAATAGACTAAAAATAAAAAAGCCCATTCTAGTTTACTATAGGCCCATAAAAAGTTCAAAGCCCAATCGTAGGACCCACCTGTAGTTTAATCAGCCCATCAGCAAAAAATCACCCTTTTTTTTCCTCTGGTGAATCAGTTCATGCAATTACCCAGATTAAAAGTTTCCAATGGAACATCCTGGTGGTAAGTGATGGGCCGACTAAATTCTAGACGTCATAACCACTTGTGCTTATTAGTCGAATTACAATTGATTGATATGAACATGTCTATTTTTTTAAGTCGAAGGTCAATGTTTATTTTGTTACTTTTTTTAAATGTTTCTTTTGACGATTTCCCCTTGAATATATCAGGTTTAAAATAAACGAAATTGACTTTCAAAAAGAACATCGAACACCCAGATAAAAAATCAAACATTTTAACTTCAAAAGGAAATAGACAAAAGTGGTAAACATCAGAGCAAATCCTTTTGTTAGAGAGTACGAAGAAAAAAAATCATTTTAAAAGATTAGTACGGTAGAAAAGAACGTTCCTTTGGATTATAAATCTCAAATATGTTAGTCAATATTTACAACGGATGTAGGATAATTTTAATTTGTAACTAACTGAAAACAACCCTTAAATAAGGGTCGTTGATCATAATCATATTTGTCACGACTGGCTCCCCTAAGGTCACCACTTTATGACTCACGGCCACTCCTAGTTGACTTTAATGTTAGATAATATGGAAAGAAGATGGATATTTTTTTAACAATCAATTTTATTAAACTGACACTAGCAAGATGTTAGATAATAGGAGAAGAAGATGGATATATTTTTTTTTCCTAACAGAAAACATCTTCACCACAAGACTAACCGGAAGGCGGAAGCTAGCCGGGGAAATTAAAGGAAATATTGCAAAAAGATAAAACAAAAGACCCAATCTAGAGTGTCCAATTCATGAAAAAAAATAAAATATTTTTTGTTATTTGTATAATGTATATATAAAAAAAAACATGTTTTGACGAGTGCCCTCTTTAGTAAAAACATGCTCGAGATGGAAGCTACCTATGAGATGACAGTCAGGCAAAAGGCCGTTTGGGACTGCCTCCGATAACCGCATGCGCATGATTTCCTCCACGCTCTCCCCATTGACGGGTTGGGCCAGCATATGTCGCCCGTCGAGTACCGGGCCATTCTCAAGTATCGCCTCATGATCCCCCTTTTTCCCGTGGATGAAAAATGCCCCGTCTGCAGCAAGGCATGTATAGATTCGTTCGAGGAGCACGTCGTTCACTGCAAAGAACTCCCGGGGTTTAAGTATCGGCATGATCTGGTTCGGGACGTTCTTTTTGACATTTTCAGGCAGGCCGGGATCTCGGCTAGTAAAGAAGCTCCCGTTAACTTTCTGTCTGACCCCTTGGATGGTTGCTCAACCTTCAGGTCAGCTGACATACTCGTTTTTGGGTGGCAGAATTGAAAGCACGCCTGTGTCAACCTAACGGGTGTCTCTCCCCTTGTGGGGCTAAGGGCCAGTACCTTCAAGGCTGGCCAAGCGACGTCCAGTCCGGCTGCTGGGAAGGTGAACAAGCACGAGAAAGCGTGCATCGAAAATCAACATGTGTTTGTTCCCTTCACGTTTGATACATTTGGCCATCTTGAATCAGAGGCGGTGACCATGTTGGGCCGGATCCAAAAGGTTATGTACGGGAATATTGTGGCCTCTAGATTGAAGAATGTTGTATTTATACGTTTAGGGTTTGCTATTCAAAAAGGGTTGGCGGCGCAGCTTGTTGCCCGCCTCCCCTATGTTGGGTCTTGAGTTGTGTATGTTGCCTTTCGTGGTTTATTTCTAAAAAAGATGTATATGGTGGCTTGGTGATCAAATAAAGATGAGTTTATGGTTTGGTAGGGATTTATATAAATTTATAAAAGTCTGATGTAACATATATAATAGTATATAATGACGTAAGTGATATGAATGATCTTAGGGTGGACGTGACGATGAGTGGTAGGGGATCCGTTTTATTGTGTTAACGGCGACACTGCCGCCACCCTAAAGGTTTCCTTACACGAGTTCCTTCCACAGGTTCTACCACCGGTCGAAACCTATCGATTTCAACTGTTTATGAGGTGGTTAAAGCTACCATAGAAGAGTGGTTAAACATCAGCGTTAAACGAGACCAATTGATTACAGTAAATATTTTCGAATCGGTGCAATAGATAGAGAGATGAGCAGAAGAATGGTATGAAAAGATAGATGAGTTTTTATATATTTTTATGGAGTTAAATTAGTAAACGAAGTTCATGATATTTTTTTTAGGTTAACAATAAAAACTCAAAGTAAGATTTTAATTTAATTGATTTTTTACATTTAAAGAAAATCTCGGGTAATATCAAGGTTTCACCCTCTGCGTTTAGAGTAATATTAAAGTAGTAAGGGTAAAAATAGAATGACATGTTTTTATTGATTTAGGGTACTTTTTATCTCTAGTTAATAGGATTCCATCTTTTTCACGTTTTAGGATTTGGTATGTATGAATGTAAGATGGAATGAATGTTTTCTTATGTCTTAATGAGAAGATGACATCTTTGTTATCTGATTGAAATGAAATAAACAATTACATAAAAAATGTGTTCATTTTCTTTCAAGAATTATTCAATCTATTTATGAAAAAGAACATAAAAAGTAAAAAAATAAATTAATTAAAAAAACAAAAGAATTAAAAAGCAAAAAGGTAAAAAAGTGGAAAAAGTGGAAAAAAAAAACAAGAAAATATATATAAAAATTACAATAATTAACAAATAAATACAAATAAATAAGTAAAAGATTAAAAATATATAAAATAATAAAAACAGTAGAATTTAAAAAAAATGAATATAGCCATTTCAAACGAAAATGCTTATAGAACTATATTTAACTTTTTTTTTGTTACCTAACAAAAAAATGCGAATCAATAATTATTTTATTTCATAAGACATTTCAAACATACCACTAAAAGCATGTTTCAGATTTTATTTGAAAACTGCTTATTAACTTATTGCTTTTTGAAAAATAAATAAGTTAAAAATAATGTTTGGGTAAACAAAAGGACTTTTAATTTTGACTTTTTAGTAAAAAAAAAGCTCTTTTCTAAAAGCCAAGAAATCATGTTTTTCAACTTCCTTTTGGCTTGTTGAAAGGAAAATGACTAATGTACCATTATTTAATCTTATATCCACCTAACCTTATAACCACACAACTCCTTTTTAGTCATTTTACATATAAAATAAATAATCTCACCATAAAAGCTCATCGAAACATTTTTTTAAAAACTTTATTTTAAAAAGTCATAAGTCAATAAACACTTTTATAAAAAAGTGTTTTTACACTCAAATAAACAATCCCAAACATACCTAAAATTGTAATAATCCATTTTATATCCATAATGTTGAATAACGACAACCCATTAGCTATCTAAATAGATAAACATAAGAAGGTATGAACATAGAGAGAAACAGATTGTATAGAATATGAGAGAACAACTTTATTCATCTCCTTTGCATCATACACTAAAGCCTTATTTATAGGGCTAAAACACTAATACAACATAATGATAATGGGGTTAGGAATATGGATAGTCATCATACTAATTATTCATAATACTCCCCCCTTGACTATCCATAGAATGAAATATATTGCTCTTTCAATACGCTTGGGGATGGTGCCTCATTAAAAACATTGCTAGGAAAACTCAGTGGGAAAAAACCATAGCTAAGGGAAAAAGAGTGCAGCGCGTATTGTCTCCCCCTCAATTTGACAGGTTTCATTTGTGTGAGTAGCATTGATCTTCTTGATCTCTTGAGAAGCAATTCCTTAAGTTGTGTGCTCGGTACTTTTATAGTGGTTGATTTGCTTCTTAATCCCTTGATGTGCAACGCCTTAAGCGACCAATGTTATATGATCTTCGTGTAATACTCAAAACTTGAGCAATATGTTTTTAAAGCCAACCCAATAGCTGACTGGAGTAGGAAGCGAGATTTCCAACGGTAGAGGACACCATTTCTTAACTCAGGTTATCGTTCTTCTTAATAGAGTTCCACCACATGTTCACTGTCTCATACGTAATGGATAAATACCACAAGATCCAAAATGGTGATGTATAACAATACCTGCATCTAAATGACTAACAAAACTTGTTTCGATAGATTAGTAAAATATAAACATATACCTTTATACCTGCATAATATTTTTAACACGTTCCAACATTTCATCATTGGACAAAGGCAATATCATGCAAATAAATTTAATCAAATGCACATAGTTGTAATATTTTCACATCCATATTTTTTTTTCATTCTTCGAAAATGATCATGTTATGTATCATGTAATCTAACAATCTCTAACATATATGATGGATGAGTATGTTTCCAAATAACTATAAAACCCAAGATTTTTCTTCTAGCATATGGACCATTCATAACATGATACTTATATCTTTGTATGTGAGATAATCATGTGTTAATCTGAAAGGTAAGAAAGCTATTACTAGTCCATACACATACCATAATAAATTTTAATAATATATTCTCAAGGCTTTATACAGATGATTAAGGCATTTATAATCCATTTAGAATCCATTATGGACTAATTTCCATCTTGATCAATTATTCATATGCATTCACTCATAAGGAGTTTTGATACATAAACTTAATCATTTTACAAATCAATTTAATATTGAAAACATTATACCATTCTTATCCATGGTTTATTGGAATATCATGTCATCATGTGATGCTTAGTGGTGCACAAGGAATATTTATTTATTATATTTCAAATACAGTCAAGTATTCAGCTATCTCGGGGGTTTATATGGACTTCTGATTATATTTAAGCATTCAACGTATACAAAGAATCGTAACGTATTTGGATCCAAATGTGTATACAACAATCATAACGTTCTCGAGAACTTAATCTACATTATTATTATGACACTCTAAACCCTTTAAAGATTTCTTGTATCTTCATCAAGTGAGCCATATACCTAGGATATCATAATATTCATAAGACGCATATCAATTCTCTATTGTATTACGAGACTAATAAACTGTTAGAATCTTATTGCATCCACCACCGGAGAATATTATCCTAATAATCAAACTTAGGTCTTTACACAAATCCTTGTGCCACCAATCATGCTTTTGTATAATAGACCCGTTTATATCCAACATATTAGAGAATTTCACTCTGCCTGGTTTGCGTCTTTCTATCTTGGCCAATCATTTCGACTTTTCATCACAGGCAAATCTTAGTTCTTGATCCTTGTCATTTTTATTATTTCTAGCGCTTATTATATCCAAACTATTATCGACGTCGATTTTGTTTCGATTCCATATATGTTTAGACATGATATAACTTATCAAGATCTCTTAATCATTTTTCAGGTACCTGAGGTTCTTCTGGAACCATCATGTCTAATGTCTCTTTAAGAGACTCTTCTACTAAGAGCTCATTATTTCCAACATATCCTCATCAATAATGTTTTCACAACATATAACCAATTGTGGGGTGATTCTAAACATCACCGAGTTATATCCACACATAGGCTTGTAATAATGAATCCACTCATAACGAGTTTTGGTAGTATTACCGTTCTCTAGTGGTCATGCTGCTTTATCAATTTGGTCCATATGAAGAGTGTAGATATTCAATTTTCAAAGCCTTTGCATTTCCAAGCTTTATGTCAATCAAATGTATTTTTTTCTTTCATGCAACATGTTCATATAAAACATTCTATGTAATATCCTCAACACATGCCACTACAATAGTTATAAATTCACAATAAACCACTAGTTATCATTATGTTTTAATCGAACAAAGTTGATTTACCTTCTAATAACATGATCAACTCCAAAAAGCAATTCGTGTTGATAACGTGTTGAATAACAACAACCCATTAGCTATCTAAATAGATAAACATAAGAAGGTATGAACATAGAGAGAAACAGATTGTATAGAATATGAGAGAACAACTTTATTCATCTCCTTTGCATCATACACTAAAGCCTTATTTATAGGTCTAAAACACTAATACAACATAATGATAAATAAAAATAGAAATATGAATAGTCATCATACTAATTATTCATAATACATAACCATTTCATTTATGTGTTACATTTCTTATCTATTTTATTAATTTACTTTTTTTCTATTTTCTCATATATATTTGAATTATTTACCTTTCATTGATTCCATTCCCAAGGATGGTCAAAGTTATATGGAAAGAAGGTTCGGCTTCGATTCTGTTTTATGAGTTCTTGTAGGAATCCTTGATTCATGCACATGGGGTGGCACCCATCTCAATGTGGACACATTCTAATAAATGTGTGTTTTTATTTATTTATCCTCCTTTTTAACATCTTTTATATATTTATCTAAATTAATAAATTAATTTAGTTTTAGTTATTTGGAATCTTTGATGCTTTCTCTTTTTTTTAACGGATTTGAAACTCTAAGACTTTTTTACTCATAAAACTATCTCTTAAACAAGCACATAAGGATCCAATCCTACCGCCTGCAGGTTTGATGGATATAATCGATCGTTATTCAGAAATTAAATGCTACTAAAATTCTTTTGAGGAAAATAATACAGAAAATAGAAAAATCGCAAACAAATAAACAAGAATAAATAAATATAACCAAATATGAAAACAAACTACATTCTTTTCATCGGTTAATGGTTCAATGCCAACATTAAAAACCTCAAAAGAATTCTTATGGGGTTTCTACTCGCTTCTGAGCTAAAGGTCAACCTTTTTTGCAGATGATGTTCTCTTTATCGGTCAATAGTCCAATGCCAACATAAAAACCTCAAAAAAATTCTTATGGGATTTCAACTCGTTGCGGACCACAGGAGAGTCACCAAGGGGTTCCTTACGGTCTGCAAGGCGCCTTGGCCGGCTCCTCTTGGTCGGTTCCTCCATTCTCACGCTCGGTTCTTCGTTTTTGACGTATTGACTACGGTTTTCTCCGTTTTCTCATTTTATTTATTTCTCATCATATTAACCACATTCAAGCTAATTAATAAAAATGAATATAAACATGCCATATATCGAAATACGTTGAAATAATCAATTTCCACATAACATGTTTGCATGTAATTTGTCGCATGTATCAGTTTTTTGATTAATCACCAATGTTTCGATACTCAACTTTGTGTGTGATGTTTTGTGTTGTGATTTAGGAATACTTGACTCATCTAATACTCTAATTGACACGCTACGCTCATATACATGATTTCCCAATATGTAAGTTTAAGTCGTTGCAGGTCTCACCTGACAGGTCAGATTGTCACATCTTTCCCCTGTTAACTTTTAGAATTTTCGTCTAAAAAACTAAGCATATCAAATACGGTTTCTGTAGGTCCAAAATCAACTTCACACAATATCTTTATACCGGTTACGAGTGCGAAAAACAATTGCTTATTTAATTACACACCAACGAGCTCTTAACTCAATGGTATTTAGAGGACTTAAGACCCTAAGGTCTTCGATACAAAACCAGACGTGATAAAAAATACTTCGCAAGCTGGAGACAAGGGTTTTCCCGAAAATAACCGGGTTTCCTCTAAAATTAAAGATGGATATATGAAGTAGCAACGCATCTGAGCCAAACATGTCGTTCGAAAAAAATTAATTACATAAATATATAATTAATAACTATTATATTAATATATTACAATATACATTCAGTTTTTAAGACTCAAGTTACTGTGCTTTTATGTATCCAATTGAAAATTTCCATATGTCTATGTGTGGCAGCGTGCCATGTGTTATTTTTTATTTATTTTTTACTTTTCTCGTTTAACTTTTTATTCATGTATATTTTTCTTTGTTTGTGTTTTAAACTCTTCTTTTTAGTTGGTTGGTTTGGTGCTTTGTTATTGAGCGGAAGGTTCAATGTTCAATTTCTTTTCGGTTTTTTTTCTTTTTTCTCTTTTAACTTATTGTTTTCTTACTTCACTCTTTCCATACTTTATGTATGTTGCTGATTGTTAAGTAGTGTCAAATAACACATTAACTATGTCTTATACTTGATTTCTTTTTCTTTTTCTTTTTTAGCTTAATTATTGCTTTCTTATTTACTTTTAGTCTCTTTACTCTTTCGATACTGTTTGTATGTTGCAAATGTAGATTGTTAAGAAGTGTCAAATAACACATAAACTATGTGTTATACTTAATGTAGTGTCAAATAACACATAAACTATGTCTTATACTTGATGTACAAAATGGCAAAATTATCTGATATTGTTAGTTTATATGTTGCAGTCTCATGCTTGTACTATAGGCTGAGTGAGTTGTACTTAGTCAACAGCAGAGTTAGTTTGACTTTGATTAGTTAGAGTTTGTTAAGTCGTTATTATGGTTAGTTGTAATTAACTCTGTATATATTAGTGAGATGAATGAAATGATCTCAAGTTTTTTTCCAAATTCGATTTCCAAATCAACATGGTATCAGAGCAATTCTGATCCAAATTCTTGATCAATTTCCTACGCTCCGTTTTTCGTTCGTGTTCTTCATTCTCTTTCTTTGATTTTAGATTTGTGTTCTTCATTCTCTTTCTTTGATTCTCGATTCTTCATTCGATTTCATCATGTCTGATTCATCTTTTACTTCTGATAGCACAATCGATTCTTCGAATCCACTGTACTTACATCCTTGGGATCGACCTGGTCTGATTCTCGTTTCAAAACAGTTCGATGGCACCTCATTAGGATCATGGAAGCGAGCGATGTCGATTGCATTGTCTGCAAAGAACAAATTTGAATTCGTTGATGGTACAATAACCAGTACAACTGCTACATCAGCAATCTGGAAAAGATGCAATGATATGGTATTTTCCTGGATCCTCAATACTTTATCAAAAGATATCTCTGAAAGTGTTCTTTATGTTGAGAAAGCGTCTCAATTGTGGAAAGAATTAAATGATCGATTTAGTATGTCTAATGGTGCTCAACTATATCAGTTACAACAGAATATTTCAAATACTTCTCAAGGTAATTCTAGTATAGCTGCCTACTATACTAAACTCAAAAGCCTTTGGGATGAGTTAACATCTTTGTCAACTCCTTCGGTATGTTCATGTGGTACTCAGAATGATATGAACAAAAGAGAACAAGAACAACGTCTAATTCAGTTCTTAATGGGGCTTAATTCATGTTATGATACTATTAGAAGCAACATTTTGATGATGCAGCCCCTTCCTTCCATTAGTAAGGCATATTCTCTTTTAGCTCAAGATGAAAAACAAAAAGAATTACATCCTGTTAATCATATGTTTCAAGAATCATCATCATCAATTTATGTCAATACTAAGTCCTACTATGATGCTAAGAAACCAGTTTGTACTCATTGCAAGAAAGTTAGGCATAGTGTTAGCAAATGTTATAGGCTTATTGGATTTCCCAAGGATTTTAAGTTTACTAAGCCTAACATGCCAATTCTTGTGTTACTGAAGGAGAGGTTTCTAATGTTGATTCTACAGCACACTTGATGAGTTCTAACACTACTCTTACTCAGGATCAGTGTCAACAATTAATTTAGTTTTTGCAGCAAAACCAGTTGACTGGTAAAGGCCATGTTACTGCTGCAAGTGATCCTTCTACTTCAGAGCTCAAATATGCTCATTTTGCAGGTATTATGGCATGCTCTTCTTATACTACATCACTTAATACCTGGATTATAGATACAGGAGCCAATGATCATATGTGTTATGATAAGAGTTTGTTTCTTCATCTTTCCTGTTTACCTAAAACTGTTTCCATCATTATTCCTAATGGGAATGTTATTACAGCTACACATTTTGGAACAGTCCAGTTGCTTCCCAATCTCCTTTTACAAAATGTGCCTCTTGTCCCTGATTTCAAACATAATCTCTTGTCTGTAGCCAAATTATGCCTTCAAACAAATGGTATTCTTTACTTTACTAACAAAGCTTGTATGCTGCAGGCCCCTTCTCAGAAGAGGCCAGTGGAGCTTGGTAAACTTTTTGATGGTCTCTATCTCCTCAAATCCAATGTTGTGGTCAAATCCTCTTCATCTGTGTCTAGTCAAAATTTCGTTCATTCTATGTGTAATGTTGTTACTTCTAATCACACTTGGCATATCAGATTAGGCCATTTACCTTTGTACAAACTCAAACAGTTGTCTCTATTGTCTAATAATGATGTTTGTTCAATTGAAACTTGTGATGTATGTCCTCAAGCTAGACAGCAGAAATTACCTTTTCCTAGTAGTAAAAGGACTTCTGTAAATGCTTTTGATCTAATCCATGTGGATGTTTAGGGCCCCTATTGTTGGGTTATATAACAATTATCAATTAAACACGAGTACGCAGCGGATTAATCCTATGAATTATACTAACTAACCGGATGAATACGTGTACCTTTTTAGCTCTGCAAGACTTGATCTTCTTCGAGGATTTAAAGCAAATCCCTCTACGTTCGCACACACGACACACCGATGTAGGTATGCTAGTACTCGATCACGAACACCTTCACACGAGTTGGCCTTGGTCGAACCTCACAAGAACCGAAACCCTATGGTTCGGTTTCTTGGCCGTGAACGAGAAGAGAAAGAGAGAGAGTTTTAGGGTTTGGACTTTTATCAGATAAATCCAGCAAATAAACCTTAAACCCCTGAGGATCTATTTATAGGTTTAAAAAGACTTGATAACCAAGTTAGGGATTGTGATAATCCCCTAACCGAATTCGGCCTAAAGGGCTTATCACAAGGCCTCTCCCAATTGTAATCCAATTACAACTCTTTCTAATTACAACTAACACCCATCTGTTAACAATTAACTGTTAGTTTTTAACGAAACCTCGTTAAATGTCCGTGATAAATATTAATTAACTAATTAATTAATACTAATACATTAGTGTCGAGACGTGTGACCCCGTAGGCTTAAATACTTTCCAGACATACGTTTACTATTACATGATCATATCCCTACAGCTCCCACTTGAGCTTGCAATAGGAAAGGTAATAACATTGGTTATCGTCTAGCAACACGCCAATGCTCCCAGAAATATTTAAGTACAGTTTCTCAAAGTGCATTTAAATGGTATAGTCATTTACTATCCCTTTGTTACCGATACCGTGTTAAATATGGATATGGATCAAAGTCATTCCATACTTTAACGATTCTGTTTCTCATTCTCTCAACTAACTTAAGATTACCAAATTGCAAATCGAGACATCTCTAGATTTCATTTGGGCACGGCCATGCAAACATCTTAATTAGTCCAATGAGGGGCCCAGTGGTATCTGCTTCAGCACAAAGCTGAAGGAACAAATCCTCTTGACTACACGTGTCAAGTCACATACTTCACTACACCTACTGAAAATAGCCCTTTTGTACTACCTTATTCAGGATAGTTAGACCTATATCAAGTAGGTGCAATCCATACATGCATGACCTGCTTGTATCTCAAGTCTAAGGATAAGTAAAGCAACCATTTACGAATTTCACTCAATGACGCCGATCCATAAAGTGACAATTCGTTAGTGGGTCAGTCCAGTATGCATCCAATGAATACCATGTGAGTTTGGTGGGACCATCCTAACCAATCACTCAGATTTTGTCTTACTTTAACTATGCTCCCACATAGTTAATCGACAATGGACAATTTAGAATACTTGATAAGTACTCAAGGATTAAACATGCAAATATGGGACACAATTTACTATTAAATGAAATCAAACATATCAAGTACTTTATTTCATTATGTAAATAGAAATTGTTTAACATCCCTTATCCAAATACCGAAACATCAGACATACATGATTTAACTAACTAATTTAAGTCCCATGCCCTCGGCATGCCTTTCAAGCTTCGGCCTCGACAAGGCTTTCGTGAAAGGATCAGCTAAGTTAACATCTGTGTGAACTTTGAGTAATCTGATTTCACCCAGTTCGACCTGTTCACGAACATAGTGATATCTCCTGGCATAGTGTCTGGCGCCCTTCTGAACTCCAGGTTCTTTGGCAATGACTAATGCACCCGAGTTATCGCAGTACATGTCGATAGGTAAGTTACTTGTAGGGATCACATCAAGCCCACAAATATACATCCTTATCCAGACAGCCTCCATTGCAGCTTCCGAAGCAGCAATGTACTCAGACTCTGTTGCAGACATAGCAACTGTGGTTTGTTTCTTGCTTTTCCAATCCACAGCGCCTCCATTCAAAACGAAGACGTACCCAGACTGAGACTTCGTGTCATCTCTATCAGTCTGAAATCCAGCATCACAGTATCCGGTCTGTCGCACCCCCAAAATACCACTAACGGAGTTTATACCGTTAAGGGGCGCGGCTATACCAGGATCGATCTGATCAAAATCTTCTTTAATCAGATTAGATGTTGTCAAACCACCATTCAACAATCCATAATATGAAGATAATAAAGCCGAAATCAACGCCAAATGTTCATCAGGTGTTTTTGCAGAAAACGAAATTTGACTCGAATTATTTGGCACAGTGAAATTACACCCTCTTGATGAATTTTCAGAATTTCCTGATCCATGACCAGCAACAAACACTGTTTGAGGTGGATTTGATGAACCAAAACTAGATGATTTAGACTTTGCATTGATACTTGCATAATTTAAACCATGATACAATTCCGGATTCTAAAGTTGAGCGGTTGATTTATTTGATGTCATCATTTCCATTTCTCTAGCCTGAAGCTTTCCAGTTAAATCATGAAATGATAATGCAGAATATTCTTTGTCATGAGAAAGCTACAACACATAATTTTCTAACTTTTCTGGTAATGCTTCCATCAATTTCTCTTTTTCGAATTCCTCCTCAGTCTTTTCAACTTTAACCACTTTCATCTCACTAATCAAATGTGAAAACCTTGAAACAAGGGCTGAAATATTTTCTTTTTCATACTGTTGAAAATTTTGAAATTCCTTGTTCAACACTTTTCGTCTACTCTTCTTATATTGGTCATTTCCTTCAAATCGAGCAGATAGAACATCCCACAACTGTTTAGCTTTCTTGCATGTGCTGAATTGATGCAACAACTCGGTAGGTAAAGTCATGGTAAGATAACCATAAACCTTTTGTTC
>JBCNJP010004653.1:0-53835 GCA_039602395.1 Deinandra increscens subsp. villosa | reverse complement strand
AGTGAGGTTTGAGCTTTCTTAAGTGTGTGTTTTACAAAGTGTAACCTGAATACTCTGTGTACTCTCTGTTTACAAGCTGTGATCAATATACGGAAGATTATTTACCTTGTGTGTCCGAATCCGAATGTAATAATGCACTAGCAAGATCGATTACGCGTTTTACAACAACCGACTACAAAGAGCGTTAATGTTCAAAGTACGTCTATTCCCCCGAGGCAAAAGTTGATTATCAAAAGGTTTACATCTGCTGCTTCGGGTTCTACTGCTGCCTCTACCACAAGTGCTTCTACTCAATCAACAATTTCATCTACTGATCTGAAGCTGGCACTTCATCAAACCAGGCTCGATGAGTTGGAATCAACGAATCGTCAGCAAGCAGATGAAATCAGAGGGTTAAAGAATTTGGTGAAAGAATTGGTGTCTCGAGATCAAGAGAAAGATCGTGAAATTGCTAATTTACGATCTCAAGATCAAGAAAAAGACAAAGAAATTGCTAAACTGCAACAACTTTCTATCTCCTTGGGTGAGCAGCTAAACCAATTGGTTCAAGCTTTACCTGCTCAGGGGAGAGAAGGCCTAATCCAGATGAAAGTTGCAAAGATGATGATGATGTGATGAGATATTTGAACGAAGATCCTGATCCTGAAGGAGGTGTTGGAGGATCTGGTACTGGTACTGGTGCAGCTGGAACGTCTGCTGCCGCTGCTAGTACTTCTACTACATCTCAGGGGGAGACCGACACTCAAATCTATGATGTGACCCCGGTGACCAGGGTTGAGGGTGAGTTCTTAAATCCGTATACAAAAGAGTAGTTAGCTGCTATCTTTGCTCTGAATGTAGAAGATGTGGATGATGTTCCGTTTGCTGATCCTTATAATGAAGAAGATTCAGATGAAAATGTAGATTATGAGGAAGAACAGGTAGAAGTGGAAGATATGACGGCTGAAGAATATCCAGATGATCCTACAATGTATGGAAACTTTGCAGATAATGATCAGTCTGGTGGGTTTAATTTCATTGGAAAAGACGATGAAGACAAAATTGAAGATGAGTTAAAGAAGAAAGAGACTGAAAAGCAATCTGATCAGCCAGCATCAACTGAGTCTGAAGACTTGACTGAAGAACAAGAGAAGAAAATATTATTTGATGCGTGGTTAAAAGAGCAAAGGGCAAAGAAAATGCCGGTAAAATCATCTGTAAAGAAGGTTGATCAGAAGAAATACTTTGAAAGAAAGGGTAGACAAGCGTCTGGTAGAATAATCAGTTGGATGTATGATTCTCAACTTAAGTGTTATGCTATCAAAAAGGAGTTTGGAATCATATATCTGAGATGTCCAACAAGATTCAGCACATTGCCGGTCTGTGATGTAAGGGACTTATCCAGATGTCAGTTTCTGAATTATGGAAATGATAAATTGGCTGCAGTTTTCAAAGAGAAATTGATTGAAGAATGTCAAGGAAAGTTCCAATTTCTAACTCCTCAGAGACCGAGATTTGTTGAACATCCAACTGAAATCAACCGGAACACTGGAAAAGCTCTGATCATTGTGAA
The DNA here is from genome assembly GCA_039602395.1 of Deinandra increscens subsp. villosa. NCBI lineage: Eukaryota > Viridiplantae > Streptophyta > Magnoliopsida > Asterales > Asteraceae > Deinandra > Deinandra increscens. The sequence goes on along the minus strand of JBCNJP010004653.1, from coordinate 52,283 downwards.
GTATAAGAAGCCAGTTCAGATGAAGAAAATTCCATTGAAGAAGCTAGAACAAGATTTCATCAAAACACTGAAATGGTGGTATTATGATGAAGGTACTGGTGAAGCGGTGGTGGTAGTGAAGGAAGAGAACAAAGTGGTCAGACTGTATGATCCGATGTGGCTTATCAATTTATCAAAGGACGACATAGACAAACTCTATCATAGCAACATTTTGTATAAGGCTGAACATGCTGAACAAGCCTTGCAATTTCAACGGGTGATCAGAGTATGTTTTGCATTCGGGATTCATGCGGGGAATAATAGAAGACAACACTGGAAAGAGACTTGATCAAGAGCTTCTAAAGACTAGCACAAGACAAGGGGGAGTTTGTAGAAGCATATATAGTTGTCTAGTGCTAGGTCTTGTATTTATAATTTTTTGTATAATCTGGTCTCAGCGGACCAGGGGCGGACCAGATGGTACGCCCGGACCATCTGGTACGCTGGTTAGTTGGTCCGCTGGCCAGATCTAGTATAAAAAGGTTTAGCTCGTTTAGAGCAGTGTAGTTGTGAGGTTTTGAGCTGTAAACTGTGTGTTTTCTAAGGTGTAACCTGTTTACTTTCTCTCTCTAAAGGTTGAGCTATAAAAGAAGTGTTATTTACCTTGTTGTTTACCGAATTTGAGATCGTCATGCACTAGCAAGATCGTTCCTGTGTTCTACACTGGTTATTCGATAGAGGTGTTTAACTGGAAATTTTCTGATAAAGTGAGAGAGAAAAGTATCTGATGAATCGATAATAAGTAAAGTTAGTTCGAAATTTTGGGTGTAATTTGAACTAATGGTGGGAAATTCAAATTTTTTGGTGAAATTTTTTAATTAAAAAGGGGGGGGGGGGGGGAGGGATCGTTCAAACTGTAAAAAAAAAAAACCCAAAATTTAATTTAAACAATATGTATATTAAACATAAAATTAAACCTGAAATTAACCATAAACATAATTAATTAATTAATTAAATGTCTCCACGTGGCTCTTCCGGCGGGTTCTTCTTCAAGATGGACTTCATCATCCAGTTCCTAAAAGTCTTCAAGTGCCTCTTCTTGTGGGTTTGCAGGTTCTTCTTCAAGATGAGCTTCGTCCTCTCGAGGTGTTGAAATAATGAGATTGTGAAATTGTACGAGTACATCAATTACGGTTGACATAACTGTGATCCTTTAAGCAGATCTGGACGACAATCGGAGTTAAAAGCCCTAACAAAATTATGTTTTAAAGTTAATTTTATTATTTTCTTTTAGATATAACAAACAAGATTTTACTAACACATGCTTTGTGCCCGGGATAACGCAACTACAAAAAAGGGTGACATTACTAAAACACAACTCAAAAATAAAAATGATAAATTACTATGCAATTCAGAACAAAAATACGAAAAGACCGCCATGTTGCAAATTTCTCATGTATAATAATTTTGTTTTAAAAAATATTAAACGATGGCCAATTCGGATGGTGAGGAGCAATTAAGGGCAATTACGACCATTTAGACTCAATGAGGACTAAATACTGACAATTAGCGTCATTTAGGATACTTTAGTGAAGACTAGTTATGGTCAATTAATATGGTCAATGAATACGAATTAGGACCAATTCAATGAGAAGGCCGATTATGATCATAGGACCGATAAGGACGGAGCATGAAGGAAGTTGCGAATGAGGATCGATGATCAACTCTGACCAATTAGGACTAATTGGGGCCAGTTAGTTTGAATAAGGACCAATGATACCAATAAGGGTAAATCAGGGTTAGTGATGGTCTATTAAGACCAATTAGGTTCAATTAGGATCAATGAGGACCCATTAGGACCAATGATGGTCAAATATGCTCGATTAGGACCAATAAGTATGAATTATGACTTATTAGGGCTAGTTAGGACCGATGAGGGCCAATTAGACAGAATAAGTACCAATATGGCTCAATTCGGGTTAATAAGGAACAATTTGCTCATTTTGAACCAATAAGGACCAATTAGTGCCAGTTAGCCTCAATAAGGACCAACTAGACTCATCGAGGACCATTTACTTTGAAGTTCCACAAATTTGAGTCAATTAGGCCAACATGACCCCAATTGATTATAATTGGTCGCAAATGAGCCTAATTGGTCGTAATTAACCGCAAGTGATCTTCATTGAACCTAACCGAGCCTAATAGACTATAATTGACCTTCATTGGCCCTAATTCATCCTAACTAAGTGTTCACTGGCCCTCATTGGTCCCCATTTGTCATAAATGACCATGATTGACCTTAATGCAGTCTACTGGTCCTCATTGAGCGTAATTGGCTCTCAATCGACCTAATAGACCCTAATTGGTCATATTTGGTCCTCATTGAAATTGCTTGAGCGTGTGGATCGTCTACTTAATCGTTATGAAATCAATGTAATACGAGATGAAACACAAAGAGTAAATACAAATGACTTGTATTAACCATAGAGATGACCACAAAGTACACAGAGAAGATATGACTCAGAAGCCCGTTAATTCTACACAAGACAACATATTTATACTAAGCTAAACCAACTGGTCCGAACCTCAAGTTCGGCCCAAGGTTTACTGGGTCCGAACCTGGAGTTCGACCAGAGTTCGGCCAGAACCTATTTAGCACAACTTTGTCTTATATTCGATACTTCACATGACGATCAAGAACCATGTATCAACACACTCCCCCTCGGCATATGCAGTATCATCTCCTCTATTCAAACTTGTATCTTGTATCTTCAATCAAACTCTTCCTCGATCTTGACGATGAGTTCAATCTTGAATACTTGATATGGCATCTGGTGTAATCTCTTTATCAACAAACTTCAAAAGACTTGAAGTTGTGATATGCTCTTCCACTTAGAAACTTGCCAACATAAATAATCTTGATGCAAAACGTCTCTTTGAGACTCCAAGATATTTTGATTTTTGAAAATGATTTCATATTTTGTGTTGATCAATTGAAAACAAATCAGAAGCAAAATCCTTTTGGCTTTTGGAAACTTTATATCAAAACACACCTAAACTCTTTATGGTATTTTCTGATAAGAAATGTAAATGCATAACAGAATCAGAAACTATTTTTGTCTTTTGTGAGAAAGATCACAACTTGGAATCATATTGGTCATAACATACTGAACTACACTTCAATTTCGATTATTGAAGCACATAAGCCATGCCGATTACAGATATAATTTGTCCAACTTTAAACTCTGGCACAATCATACTCATATCATCTGGATATGTTAAAGTATTTGATTAGTTTTGCATTGACCAGTGTACCCCACACTATCAGACATACTCATATATGTTTTTGCTTATCACATTTTGTGATTTCATTTGTGATTTTAATCACATAATGATTGTAACCATGATATAGTTAATTGTGTTCCATGCAAAAAGAAATAAGAATGTTAAATCGTCTACCCTAAGGTCAATCTTTCGATACGCAGATAAGGCCTCGGATTTAACAAAATAAGAAGATAAAACAAGTTGAAGTTGTATAACTCAACAACAATCAGGTCGGTACTCCCGTACACGCAGAGAAAGTCCGATGAGTTATTGGAAACACCAAAGAAAATAAAGCAGAACGTCAAATGAACAACAATCAGGTCGGTCTTGTGGACACGCAAAGAAAGTCCGATCGTTTGACCAAATAAAGAAAATCAAACAAGTTTAAATCTTTGCAAAATGAACACATGTATACATAGTGACTTCTCATTTCATTTTCCACATATCTTTCTCTTGATATATCATGAAATATGCATCAAGATGTTGTCCACTAGGTTAAGCACCAGATTTAGTGTATATCACATTTGTATACTTTCTGATTTGCCGAGCCTACCTTACACATCGATCAAATGGTCTTTTGGCTTTTTCACTTACTTTATCCATGAGCCACACAATGTCAGCCAATGTACCATCATTTCCCAATCATGTCGGATACAATTTCTCATTTTTTAATGTTTTTGGCTTTTTGCATATTTCAATGTTTTTGTCTTTTCCAAATTTCCCCCCCTAAAAATGACAACTCTATTTATAGAGTTTCATTTTAACAAGTAAAAAACAACACATTGTTTATTTGTATTTTTGCAAAAACAAACTCCCCCTTAGAATGAGATGCAGTGAAAAAACAACTGAAAAATTGATGAACCAACACGAATACTGGCAGTGGAACCTTTTTGAAAAACAAAATTTGATTTTGAAATTTAGGTTAAGTTAGCACAGATATTTCACAATCAGCAAGTTTCCAATCACTGGAAGGTCTTCCTAAAATACCTGTGTGACACCAAATAAAACATTACTCGCGCTGGGATCGACCCGATTCAACAGCATCGAGTCGCCTGGTGTCTTCCACATAGTCTTTGTTGGCTGAGGAAACAACTTTCGGTTTCCAAATTTGTAAAAGTTTTAATTTTCCATCAGAACCAGAATCAGATTCAACCGACAAACTTGGTGTAGACCAAGACGATTGACGGTTTGATTTTAACTTTGGGGACCATGGTTCATCAAAAATTTGACCTTTGTTATCCACATATTTTTCAGTTTTGTGGATATATGCAGTCGTCGGACAATCAGCAGCTAGATGTCCCGATTGACGACATACATAACAAAGCCGTTCTCTAAAAATACTTGAAAATTGTTTTGACTTTGAAAAACCAGATGAATGATCAGAATCAAAGTTATCAAAGAAACCATCAGAAGAATCATACCTAGGAGATGGACTCCTTGAAGATGATGACCTTCCAGAATAATAAGAAAATTCCTTCTAAGCCGATGATTTCTTTGCAACTTTTGCTTTAGGAACCTTTGCATTGTTCACTAGTTTCTTACCTTGAACCAGTTCGTCCCTCACTTCATAACCCTAACCTTTGTGTTTGTAACCTGAAACCTTTGAAGAATTAGAAGAAGAACCCGAAACTTCTCTTGTCTTAGCTTCGCTAGTGAATTTAGCTTTGATATCCTTTAGCTTGTTCTTCTCAATCAAACCTTTTTCTTCGTCAGTTGCAGAAGAAGAACTCGAAGCAACCTTATCGAAAACTTTTTCATTTTCCAACAAAACCGACTTTGAAACAAATTTTGGAGCTTCACCCAAAGCCTTCTCTTTCTTCTTAGGCTTAGACTTGTTCTTTTTGGGTGGAGTGGCAAATTTTGAATAATCAAACACTTCAGCTTTTGGATCAAGCGGGGCAGAAGTAGCTTCAATTAAATCCACTGGTTGAGGAACCAAGTGAACATCCTCCTTCTTATAACTTTCCATACTCAGATCCTGTTTGTATAAGAAGTTTAGCAATGTCGAGGACAAATTGCAGTTCTTTACTTGCCTTTTCAACTCCAAAATTTCCAATTTCAAATCATTAGTCTTTTGGTGAGCATCAAACACCTCTTTCTGTGACTTGATGAATTTTGCATTAAGATCATCGTATTCATAAGTTTGAAACTTTCGGATTTCACATTCAGCAAATAATTCGACAAGAATAATTTCTCTCTTTTGCTTATAGATCTCAACATCTTTAGTTAAAACTTTATTCTTGTCTCTTTAAAGAACATTCTCATCTTGAAGAAGGAAATCTTGTTTTGAAGCTTCTCAACAGGTAACAGCAGTTTGAGCAATAAGAGCAGTAGCTTCCTCATACTTTTGCTGAACCGGATAACTTTTCTTAAACAAATTCTCAAAATCTTGAGCTGCGTCTAAAGCTTCAGCTTTAGCTTTTTCACATTCTTCAGCTAATTGAGCCTTTTTCTTCAAAATATCTTCATGAACACAAACCAACTCATAATACTTCTTTTGAAAATCTTCTAACTCTTTCTTGAGCACCACAATCTCTTCAGTTGACATTTGACAACTTTGTTCAAAACCTGCAACCTCCTAAAGTAACTTTTTACATTTAAAACATTTAAATGCATCAACTTTTGAGCTAACAGAAACTTTGAGCAAATCATCTTGAGCCAAAGATGCACTCGAATACGAATCAGAATCAGTCAGAAAATTGTCATCATCAGCATGACGAGCAGTCAAAGCAATTGAGATTGGAACATGATTCTTTCTAGCCGCCGAATCTGCATTCCATGTAAATTCATCTGGATGCCAAAATGTGTCTATCACATTATTAGCAAAAGAAACCGATTTCTTCTCAACTTTATCTGCTTCGTTTGATGGATGAAATACTAAATGTGCATGTTGACCATTTTTCAATTTACTCTCAACAGAACTTGGACATTCTCATGCAAAATGACCATAATTGGAGCACTTATAACATTTCACCTTTGACTTATCCAAACCAATCTTACCATCCTGATTCAATCTCTTCTTTCCTATTCGGTTAAAAAATTTATTCGTTCTTCGAACCAACATTGCATACTGCCAATTTAGATCCATTTCCTCCAAATGAACATAATTAATTTGATCATAATCTTCATTTGCCAATTCAGCATTATTCACAGCACCAGTGATAACACCAAAATATGAAGATACTAATGCAGACATAAAAGCATTATAATCATCGATAGTTTGAACAGACAATGCACTATGAGTTGAAGAACTAGGAATCGAAACAGTACAACCAGCAGAAGAATAACTTGGAGTTTCAGATTTACCTGCCAGAAAAGCTATAGGAGGTGCAGAACTAAGAATATTAGCTTTCCCAGCCTTCAAAGTTGAATCATTGTTACCATAATACACCGCGGGATTTTGTACTTGCTCAGGAAGTGACTTGTTCACCATTAACTCCATATCCCTAGATTGAATTCTTTGAATCATATCATTAAATGACAATTTTGAATAATCTTTATCATGAGAAACCATCATCACATAATTCTCCCATTTCTCTGGTAGAGCTTCCATGATCTTGTCTTTCTTATCAGCTTCATCTTTTGTAAGATTCACCAATTTCATTTCACTCATTAAATGAGCAAACCTTGCAATCAGATTTGGAATTGATTCATTTTGATAATGTTTGAAACTATCAAATTCCTTCTTCAGCACCTTTGTCGATTTTTCTTGTATTGATCATTACCTTCACATCTCTTTTCTAAAGCATCCCACAAACTTTTTGTTGTGTAGTTACTTGAAAATTGATGTAACAATTCTGTAGGTAATGCCATCGTCAAAGTACCATAGGCTTTCTTCTCCGCTTGATACGCTTTCTTTTGTTCACCGGAAAGCTTTCTTCGAAGAATTCGTTCTCCGTCTTCACCCTTAGGATACACATATTGCTCAGAATATGACAACCACATATCAATATCATTTGCAGAAACAAATGCTTCAAACCGTGTAACCCAACTATGATAATCTTCCAATTTGAGCAATTTAGGAACTTTCTGACTTGTTCCGATTTCATTATCATAGTTCATCATTGTTTGCATCGTAGTTTGAATTGATTTTTGAATAGCCGCGAAAAGCTTGAAAATCGGACATCTTTTCCGCAAACTTGTATACCAAAACTTCAAACTCAAAAACGAAGGTCTTAGAAGTGGATTTTGGGTACCAAAATGGAGGGTACTGGCTATTAGGCTAGTAAAAATATAGATCTTTTTGAGACGAACGTTTTGACTGGTACTAGCTCACGTAACTCTTTACGGTTCTCAAGTTACGTCGGGTTTCGTAAACCACTCAATATCTTAACACTGTTCACCGAACCTCTGCCGAACCTCCTCTGAGCTACCTCCGAACTTCGTCCGAACTTAGAAACACCGAACTTCCTCCGAACCTGACCTTCGGAAGAACAAACAGAAACTGGACCGAACATTGTCCGAACGTGGTGGACCGATCTCTTACCAAACCCTCACCGAATGAGAATCTCACCGAACGCTGTCCGAGCTCGAGTTCGGAGGAGTTACACCGAACTTGTCCGAACCTCAGACGAGACAAAGTTCACTCGACACCATTTTCTTGATTTTCAGTGTTTTTGACTAGAATTTTCGACAGGAAGTCAAACAAACTTGATAGAAACGAATTAGAAATGAATTTAGACGTGAAGCACACTCGAGAAGATCAAACGAACTAAAAAATGAACGACATTTTTGCAAAAACGTGAATTTTGAGTCAAAACTCCGAGAAACAGTGATTTTTGACTAGTAGAGCAAACCAAATGCTCTGATACCACTTAAAATTTCTTGAGCATGTGGATCGTCTACTTAATCGTTATAAAATCAATGTAATACGAGATGAAACACGAAGAGTAAATACAAATGACTTGTATTAACCACAGAAATGACCACAAAGTACACAGAGAAGATATGACCCAAATTGACCCTAATTTACCCTAATTGGGCCTCGTGGCTTCGTTGGTCCTAATTGGTCCTACTTTATCCTCATTTGTCCTCATCGGTCCTAATCGACCCTAATTGATGTGGATTTAATTAAAATAAATTAATAATATTATTATAAACCAAATTAAATTATCAAAAATTTCCCCCATCCCAATTTCAACTAAATGGGCAAACTCCAATAACTTCCCCTGTTTCAATTCTTATGGTTCATTGTGATCTAGAAGAACTGCCGTTAGTATAAAACTGCATTTTCGAAAAAAAATTACCCTCTATTTCTCTCCAGGTTTCTAATTGGCGATTTAAACCTAAACCTTACTCTCTAATTTCTCACAAATGGCACCCAAATTGAATCGCAAGGTTGCATCAAAGCCTACTCAACTGTTCTTCGCCGAACACAATGTTGTAGCGTACTTCGAGAAGTCTGATAAGTCAAAGCTATTTGATGAAATGAACGATTTCCTCGAGAAATTCAACACTCAATTTGCTTTAACTGTAATATGCAAGCAGAGAATTGTTGAATTTTGGGACTCAGCCAAAAAATCTATTGATAGCAACGGGTTTGCTAAAATTGACTCTAGAGTCAATGGGAATGAGATTAGTTTGACTGAAGAAATGATCCGGAAGCATCTGAAATTTAATGATGGAGGTGCTGATCCTGATTACAAGTCTGAATTGTACTTGAAGACGTACAGAGCAATTGGGTATGGGGGTGACTAACTTGTGGGACCATCAAAAAGGGACAACTACGCTATTTGGCGATATCTTGCTCATACCATTCTCCACTGCCTATCTCACAAGAAAACTACGTGGGATGAACTTGCTGCACCTCAATCATCCGCTTTTCATGGATCGGTAAATGGGCTCAACTTTAACTTTTTAAAAATATATTTGATGGAATGCTGGAAAATCTAAAACCTAAGAGGATCTTTTACATGTACCCCAGATTCATCCAACACATTCTCAATTGTGAATTTCCAAATCTGCAAATCTCTGATCAACATCTTGAACTAAAATCTTTTACAAGTAAAATATTTTCTAACATTCAAGTGAACAAAACTGTTTTTCTTGATAAAGACACATCACACCCTATGCCTAAGGCCAGGACTGCTCCTGAGCAAACTGCTCCTGGTGACAACATTGTTACACCAACAAGTGTTGAGCCCACACCAGACCGACCATCCTCTTCCACTGATATACAATTCCCACCAAGAGGAAGAGGATGTCCACATCAAAAACCACACCCAAAAATACCACACGCACTCCACAATCACCCAAAAGGAAGAGGACTAGGTCTCCTTCACCTAGACCCTCCACAGGACTACCTCAGAATGAGGGTGATATATCACCTACGCCACATGAAGTAGATTCCCTAACCCTTATTAATGCAGGGAATATACTGCTAGACTTGGTTCAATCACCCAACCTACACTCTGCTGATAAGCTGACTTGTAGTAGTGATGAAGCAAGTCAGGTGGAAAGTGCTGACACTACTCATGAAGTCCCACTGGACCCTGAGGACACTGCCAACATTATTAAGACCCAATCTACAGCAACTGTTTCTTTAAGGGAACCTATTCAGGAACCTTTGATTGACAACAGGAATCCCAGGTGCCAAGAAACCATGGGTGCTGAGCATGAACAAGGTCGGCTTCTTTGCTCTTCTTTGCTCAAAGATACTGGCAACACACCAGTTGAGAGCAGCAAGACACATACTGAATTAACGGTTCGATGTACAAAACTTAAAAATGAATCGGCAGCTCTCCATGCAATTGTGAGAGCTCAAGGAGAAGAAATTGAATGGTTGAAGGCAGGACAATCTGTGAAAGCCACTGATAGGTAAGGTTGTCAACCATACGTTGAAATGAAATTCACATGTCAAACTAGATTAAATTCAAAATAGGATCTTGCGCAGGGTGTCTTCCTCAGATGTTGATGAAGATGAACAATTTGATCCGGTTGAACAAGTTTATCTGGTTGAACAACTTCATCCGGAGGAAGAAAGTCATGTTGATCCGGTTGAACAACTTCATCCGGAGGAAGAAGGCCATGTTGATCCGGTTGAACAAGTTGATCCGGTTGAACAACTTCATTGGGTGCAAGTGACTGCTGATAATCAGATGATCACAAGTGTGATAAGTGATCTGCAAATCACAAATGTGGAGATAACTCCTGAAGCTCTGTCTTTCATGAGAAAAATTATGATTAGGAATACTCTTAACCGCACTTAGTTAAGGGGTGCCCCATCTCTGCCCATCATTCCTGTTTCAAAGCCTAGTGCTCCATCTCTGCCCATCATTCCTGTTTTAAAGCCTAGTGCTCCATCTCTGCCCATCATTCCTGTTTTAAAGCCTAGTGCTCCATCTTTGCCCATCATTCCTGTTGTAAAGCCTTTTTCTCCCCCTGATACTCCTGAAATAGTAAAGGTTGTTGAAGCTGATGTTGAAGAAGATGGAGTCAAAGACAAGGTGTTTGCAGCTGTTAAAGAGACAAAGCATGTGCAGCCAAAGACTGAACCTATTGATGAGAATGATTTTTCCGCTGAAGCAATCAGATTCGGGAAAGGAAAAATGGTGATGCCCCAGTACCATTCAGATTCTGACAAAGCCTCCAACATTCATTTATGGTCAACAAGTATCTCTCCCAGAAGATGAGGTAAAGATGATAAACGAGGCACTTGCAGATGCTGAAAAAGCTGAACAAATAAAAAGGAATAGAGTCATGGCATTGGCATTCAAACTAGAAGGAGACATGCCGCGTGATAAATGAAATCAAGAGAATGTCTATTGATGAGAAAATGGTAACGATGGACTCTGAGAAAGAGACAAGAAAAATAAGAATGGCCATAGAATCTGATAAGGAGATCAAAGCTGAACAAGAAAAGATCAGACTGCCAGATAACCTTCACAATGCCAAACTCCTTATGAAGTTCATAGATATTATCATAGCCAGGGGATGGGCAACTCCTGAACAAGCAAATTTAATGACTACTAATCAGTTATGCGATATGATGTCCAGGGTTGTTCAAGAGGATGGTGAATTAAAACCGAAGGAAAAGATAGATGATGATGAAAGGCAAAAAAAGATAAAAAGGGAAGAAGAGATACAGAAAATCCTAGAAAACCCTATGACAGAGGAAGAACTCAAGCTTCTCAAATGCTATTTCATTAAGATGAGGGGGGGGGGGCCCAAAAAAGATCAATCCTTCTGGTATTAATAGCTTGAGAATCAGATATTCAAATACCATACATGAAGGAACAAAATCTCAAAGGTTACAGGTGCATTTTCTGATCTGAACATAACCCTAGCCTCACAGTAACCCAGAAGAAACCCTCCTACAACTAGTAGACCAGAAAAAAAGCCTAGACCTATAAAGCCTCCTAAACCTGTAACATTAAAGCCTCTTCCACCAAAGTTTAGAAAAGATAACTTCACATCCTTTATACCACAACCTAGAAGTGGTCATACTCTTCCATCTCCATATCCTCACCTAAACAAACCCTGAAAACCCTCATCTCCACCCAAGGAACGAGAAAAACCACCCACAAAGAGAATGAAGTCAATGGCTAAGAAGGGAAAGGAAAAGTGATCAATGAGGAAGATGAATACAGAGATTTCGATGCTGAAAGGAGAAGAATCATCTCCTGGAGGTATGATGATCAAGCCAAAGTATACCTTTTCACAACCAGTTCGGATGAGGTAATAAAGTTTACAGCTAAAGAAGCTATGTACAACCTCACTGACCATGAGTTGGGTGATGTTAGACAGTTACGTGGTGATATGAAGGGTACGTGTTCATAAGAGGACTCCTTAATATTGAGGATAAAGATGTATTTGGATGACTTGTACGGGGAAGTAGATAAAGCCACACAATGCAACATTGACAATCCTATTTTGAGGCTTGAAGTTGATAAGGATGGAAAGTTGGTAGTCTATAGAGCTGATGGGTCATTCACAACGCATAGTACAGTTCCAGATCCAGAATGGAGCTAGGTTGATAAAGACTGAATCCATTTAATAATGACACCTAACAGGCTTCATGTGGTTAAGAGAAAACAGGTGACCAACTGGGAGTATAAGAAAGAAACAAGCATGTATGACATTTTCACCAGTGAACATGGCGAGACAATTAGAAGCTTAGAAGATGCCCTAATGGGCTTTCTGAAGCTGAGATACAAGATATTGTAAGGATTGGTGATACTGAGAGCAGAATAGTGACACAGACCTTTCATGAAAGTCTCCTATTTCACAAGGCCAAATTTCGGTTACAAGATATTAAAGAGGAGAACAAGATGGGAACCGGATGAACTTGGCTGGAAGAAGAGTTGATCCCTATATTTGAGTACAGTTGCATAAGTTGTTCCAGTTTGTATGTTAACATAAGTTGTTAGAGTTTTATTCATAGACTTTTCATCTATTATAACATACACACTTTCAATGAATCATAATAGACCTCCATTTCACTCATAACTGTGATCTTACATGAAGTATATATTTATATGCTATGTTAGTATATGTTGGAATTTTGACATGGTGGGATGAGATGATTTATAAACAGGAAAATTTTTACTTTTTCAGTAAATTGGAAGAAGACAAAACCGGATGAACTACAATTCCTCAGGAAGAAGAGTTCATGAGGATTGAGAGAAGATGAACTAGAGTTCTTCAGGATGAATCGGATAAACTAGAGTTCTAAAGATCTTCAGGTGGTTTAACCAGTTTTCATCTATAATAACATACACATTTTCAATGAATCATAGCAGACCTCCATTTTACTCATAACTGTGATCTTATATGAAGTATATATTCATATGCTATGTTAGCATATGTTGGCATTTTGATATGGTGGGATAAGATGATTTATAAACAGGATAAATTTTACTTCTAAATTGGAAGAAGAACAACACCGGATGAACTACAATTTCTCGGGAAGAAGAGTTCATGAGTATTGAGAGAAGACAAACTAGAGTTCTTCAGGATGAACCGGGTAAAATAGAGTTCTAAAGTTCTTCAGGATGGTTAACCAGTTCACAATAAAATCTATTTGCAACAATCAAATTTAGAATAAAATCAACTTTAATGATTGATATAAAATCTATCAATATAATTAATGGGGTTAACCAAAACAAAACAGGAGGAAGAGTTAACAAAAACTTTAATATATATATATATATGTATATGTATATATATATATATATATATATATATATATATATATATATATATATATATATAGGATTAGGATCGTGTGAAAACCCATTTATTTTGTGAAAACGTGAAAACCACTTTAAAACCTTTATAACTTTTTCATACGTTAATGTTTTTTCATGAAATTTGCGCCAAAAGTCTTAGAATTACGTTATCTTTAATTCTATAAAAACCAAAAACAAAAAAAAAACGTTTTTTTATTTTTTTTTATTTTTTTTTCCGTTTTTGGTACACATGTGTACCACAATAAAAAAACTCAAAATTTAATATGAGTTACTAATAGTTTTAAAAGGAAATTGCACCCTAATTATTATAGTTTTATTATCTTTATATCTAAAGAAAAAAATAACATTTTATGATTTTTTAAGTATTGCTACACATGTGTACTATGTTTAATTATCATTCGTAACATAAATGTTTTATTGTTTTTAGTATGTTTTTAATATACTTTTAACATAAGGAGTGTTTTTATACTTTATAATTCGTTTTTGTGTAGTAGTAGTGATGATGGTACACATGTGTACCAAAAACGGAAAAAGAAAAAAAAAAACTTTTTTTTTTACGTTTTTTTTTTATAAATATTGTTTTCCAGAGTTATAGATAACGTAATTCTAAGACATTTGGCGCAAATTTCATGAATAAACATTAACGTATAAAGAAGTTATGTAGGTTTTAAAGTGGTTTTCACGTTTTCACAAAATAAAGGGTTTTCATAGGATCCTTCCCCTATATATATATATATATATATATATACTAGCCGTGTGCCCGCGCGTTGCGGCGGCGACAGTGTATAGCGTGTTATTCGTCTTCTATTTGCGCGTTGCAGCGGCACAACAAACTACAACGCGGTATTTGTTTATTTGTTCGCTTGTTATAGCGGCACGACAATTTACATCGAGGTATTCATTTCTTTAGAACTCAAACAGATAACAACAAACACCCGAAATGAAATATATGTTGGTCACAAACATAGTAATTTAAAACCAAATGAGTTGTAAGATAGAAGTCTTCAACATAGTTTTAAGATATTAGTAATAACATAGTACTTTTTAAATCAAAATCCGAGGGTCAATGAATTCCATAATGAGGAAGTCAATCCGTGTCGTACGCCATGCAATCACTCATAAAGAGTGTTTTAAGTTTAATTCATGAACATAATAGTTTTGATGATAATTTTGATGAGGTCACATTAAGAGGGCCTCATAAAACATAACCATTTCAATGACCTCGTGACCATAAAGATCCCACCATTCTTCATCGCTAAGAATACCAGGAAACTCTTTTTTGTCCTCAACCGGAACAGCATCTTCCACTGAAATGTAACGTTAAAGTCTATATTACATTGATTTTATCATAACCACAATACATATTCAAAATGTTAAAGGATAACATAACATAGCTGGAAATGCTTCTAATTTTGGTTTGATTCACCTCTTCGAGGCCACATGTTGCAGAGATATCAAAAGGAAAAAATGACTTTCGTTTTCTATACCAATAATAATTAAGCATTTGATTATTTATTTATTTTGTTTTTTTTTTCTGGATGTGCAGAGAAATCAAGTTCTACAAATCTGAAAACAAAATTTGAACTTCTATTTTTATACATGACTCTTTATTCAGGGGTATGAACATTTATACACGTAGGTTCCAAGAAGGCTTTTGAAAGTAAAACTCCCTATTTTTATACATGACTCTTTATTCAGGGGTATAGAGCGTTATTTGTCCTCTGCTGCTTGCGCGTTCAGCGATGGTGACAATTAACGAACGCGGTACTTTTTTTAATTATCATTCCTCTTGTGATATAATTATTATACGTCTTCAAAATGGCCTTACTTTCATAGAATATTATGAATGTATTACAATACATTGTATCCTAGAAAAAGAAAAAGTGAGCGAAGATTTATCTATAATTCGAGTTTTATTTTTGTTAGGCAATGGCATCATCCCAGGTCAGAAGTAGGTTACTACTCTATACGGTCTAAAATATCCACAAACAGAAAACGCATAATTTAAGAATGTACATACAATGCATTTATTAAAAAATTACAACTTTACCCTTCAATGCACTTAAGATACCAATTGACATGGAAAGCTTGTAAGCTTTAATGATGAAGGTAACTAAGGTTAGAATTGGAACATTAGTAAAATACCACGTGTGTATAAAAGCGGACAAAAAGTTTTGAGGCAAACTAAAATAGAAAGGCAGACATTTGCTTTGGGTAAGAGGGAGTACTATGCTATGCCATTGGATCCTAAAGCCAACATTTTGCCCAAAAAATCAACTCTGCTCAAATATTCCCAATCATGCACATGAAGCAATACCCTCCAAATTATAGCAATGCAAGTAGTCATAACAAAGAATCTGATCATATTAATCAGCCCCATCCAAGCCAAAATTGACCAATAAAAGTTAATAGTTTGACTATAAAGATCAACTCTCATCTATTTCTCATAATTCTTTGCAATCAAATTGATTTCCAGTGGTGGTCAACAATCTGCTAATTGCCATCCATTCTATTAAAAAAACATTGTAATCCGAGTGTTTGAGTTGTACCTTCAGCTATACTTCTAATATGAATCTATAATAAATATTTTAACCATACAATTATACTAAACTTAGAGCTATAATCGAGTCAACCTTGACTACTGCTTCCAACTGATCATCCACCCAGATAATATATGCAAGACTTAATACTCAAATCATATTTGTTGAAGTATGTAAGGATGTTTCCTTGGCCAGGTGAATAAAGTTAAAAAAGTCTAAAATTACAGAAATTTTCAGGTCCACTGTAGTTTCCAAACTCATCATACAAACTGTCATCCATCCTGCAATGACCCAAAACATATAGTTTTAGTGATGCATCAATACTCAGTTGAAGCTAATGCCAAATAAGATTCATCAAGTGATATTCGACTTCAAAACAATAATTTATAGAGATACTGAGGTTGAAAGGTGATCAAATTCACGTTTGTCAATGATTAAACCAAACAAAGCAATCTTATGTTATTGTATAACAAATAAAGAAAATTGAATGGACCAAAACCCAACTTTGAATAATCAAGGTACTGTTGTAGGAATGTGATACTAATAGAGAAAACCCAATTTAACATATTACATTTTCAAATATGGACTTCAAGCTAATGTTATTAATCGAAACCAAAACAGAGAAAATATAATGAAAGAAATTTTACCTCCTGTTATTCATCGAATGACCAAAATAGGGGAGCCATACATGGTCCCATTTAATTCTACTTCAGTACCAGTTTTAATGTCTCTTGAACATGAAAACATACGTCACCTGCAAATACAAAAATGTAGAATTTAAAAACGTATTAAAGCTGAAAAAATAAACCAAATAAAACAGAAGAAGACGAAGACGGTAAGAGGGCTCAGATTGGAAATTACAGCCCCTAAATATCTCAGCCTCAATTTGAGGGAGTGTATGTACTATATCGAATCATCAAAGCTCAGATTAGGTAATGCACATCATCATAGTCAATCTAATAGCGACCGTAACCATCCAGAATGCATAAGTGGCAGCGACACACCATAGAATAGTGGCCACCAAACCACAATCTGATAAAGCCAATTATTGATGCAATTGGCTGATAAAAGATAGTCGCTGCAATTGCGCCTGTTCTGTCCAAGATATCACACTTGGCGCAGTACCTATATGAGCATGTATTTTAAATCTGTTTTATGATACACACATTACTTAAAACATATTTCATGTCTCATGTTTATGAAAACCCTTACTGTAAAAAATATTTTTCTAACATATGATTATTTCTTACTGTTTGTATTCAATGATCCTCCCATCGCCGCCTCTGTATAGCGGGTTGGGTCAATCACCTAACATCGCCAAGTTAATTTGAAGGAATCCAAATGGTTGTGGGTTGCCACTAAATCACCTTCATTCTTTGACACATACTGCCACAAAGAAAAACCTTGAGGTACATTTCAAAAACCTTGACCAGAAACATTTTTTCTATCTAAAATTTAAACTTTTTTTCCAAGTACAAAGATTGAGGAAGCAAAATGGCTTGTTTGCATCCTTTGTTTCACAACCTTCATAAAACATGGAAGAAGAAGATCAACACATGAAAATAGAAAAAAATAGAAAAATGATAGCAACCTTCCCTAACAAAAGTAACCATAATCAACCCATTGAACTAACACAAGTAACCCAAATCAACCCATTAATTAAAGAACGGGTCATGATTGCCGGGTGAATTTCAAATAGATGAATTAAAAACGTGCAATTTAATTATTTTCACACAAATAAACAGAAATACTTACAGATGCCATAAAAATGCCTCCGCTAAAAAGATGAGAAACAAACACTTCTCTAACCATACATAAAAAATGGCTAACCGTAAAAGGAGTGAACTTGAATCGTTGATGTGGCTTGAATCAATGAACTTCAATTGCCTAAATACAAACAATATAAACCTTGAAATCTTTAGAACGCCGAATAACTGAACTAAAATTAAATAGAACAAAGTAATTGCAGGTCAAAAAAGATTGATCACTACTACATACTAATTATATATCAGAACCCAATTTTTAGAGATGTTAAAAAAACAAATCCACTCAGATTTGAGATTAAGAAAAGTCAAAACTTACCAGCACAAAGAGTAGAGTATCCTGAAATAGGCTTGAAAGAGCACGGAATTAAGATCAGGATTGGATTGCAGAAGACATAAACAAAACTTGAAATTTTGATATCTTAAACATGGAATTAAGCTAATGATATCAAAATAAAAATTAAGCTAAAAAGTTCACAAAGAACAACATTGAACCATATTTTTGGAATGTAAATATTGTAACCATGTCTGATTTCGCACAATGGAGACAATTATTAAAAACTTTTAGAATAATTTTACATAAACTAAATGATCTTAATACAGCCATAGTACATTCAACCTTAAAGAACCAAACATAAACTATTTAAAATTTGAAGACAGTGATTAGCAGTCAACATTTTTCTACTTGAAACTTCACCTGTTTACATTAATATGGATTGATTTGGTTATCCAAAAGCACCATGGAGTATCCTTATTTTGTTGTTTAGCTGCATCAACCAAACAACATTATTAACATCATAATCCATTGTTATAAACCAAGAACTTAGCTATATAAATATGAAACCACCTAAAAAAAATAAGAAGACAAACGTGAATTTAAAAAAAAATAGCAATATTGAAGATTTGGGATGAAAAATGAGAACTATATTCTAACAGATACAAATCCATGACTGGCCACCACCATGCATCCCTAAAGTATCCAAAATCATAAAGAACGAAGAACAAACTATACAAAAAACATAACGGTATATGCAGCACACACAATTTCACCCCAAGTAACCCCCAATCGCATATTGAAAACCCAAGCAAGAATGATTAATTTAAACCTCTTATCCCTTAGTCATATGATTCAATTTACCAACTTTTGCCCAAATCATTATAAACCCCTAAAAATTTTGATAACAAAGAATTGGACTTTACATAACAAACACAGTATGCCAACAAAATCTATATAATCATAACATAAACATACCTTGTGAGAAAGCTACCCTTTGAATTTGAATTTCAAAATCTCTCTCTGCTTCCAAAATTCTCAGGATCGATGTTTGAGGCCTGCTTGTTCTGCTTTCTCAACATCCATTTTGAATTAGGGCAAAATGTAGAAAGGTCATGCTTGAAGCTCTCCGATGATATAAGGTCTTGAACTTTGACTTGTACATAAGACATGAAGAGTTGTATCTCTTAGAATTAATATCGGAAATCAATGAGACTATATAGTAATTCAACTTCAATAGTACAATGGTACCTGCAATCGATGAACCTCAATAGTTCAATGGAACCTGCAATCGATGAACTTCTTACATCTGATGTAGAAGCCAAGAAGAAATGCCCTAATATGTTTGAGTTTCCTCGGATGGTAATACGAAATGGTGAGTGCTCTACATTTATAAAGTCCTCCGATTTGAATCTTCTATACAACCGTCGATTTCGACCAATCGAGGGAGAAGAATCAGTGATCATTACAAAAGCAAGCATGGCTGAAGAAGGAGAAGGAGAGCAATGAAGGGTTACCCAATCGAAGAAGACAGAGGCTGGAGAAGCGGGGTATACGAAGGCGGCTGGGTTTGTTGGATCGAGGAGGGTTAAAGTGTCAACCGGTTTTACTTTAATAACCTCATCCTTTTCCGTAGTTTTTTAGTATGAGTTTTAACTTGACGCTTCAAACACTTATACACACTGCATAAATCCTTGTACGCGTCTTAAAATTAAGGAATTTAATGACAAGATTGCCCCCATGAATCAATATGTATTATATAGTAGTATAGATATATATATATATATATATATATATATATATATATATATATATATATATATATATATATATATACTAGCCGTGTGCCCGCGCGTTGTGGCGACGAGAGTGTATAGCGTGTTATTCGTCTTCTGTTCGCTTGTTATGGCGGCACGACAATTTACATCGACATATTCATTTTTTAGAACTCAAACAAATAACAACAAACACTCGAATTGAAAACCGCGTGATGCGGCGGCGAGAATCAATCAGCGCGGTACCTTTTTTGTTAGTGAGAACATGCTGACCCATTTGAGAGTACTGGTTTCGATCCCATGTATAAGTTTGTTTTAAAAAAAAAGTTTTTTTTTTTCATGTTCCTTTTGTTTGATGATCATAACATGGTTATTTAGGATTTTTTCGGTGATGATAGCAGAGATGGTGGCATAGCTACTTTTCATCACACCTAACATAAATCAATCCAATGATCGTTTTTTAGGATTGGAGGCAAAGTAACTACATAATTAGGCTAGCCCACGTATTTTTTATTTAAATCTTGTTTTGATCCATTAAAAAAATCTTTTTCTTTTTACAATATTATTGTCAGTACTAAGAAAAGATCATAAACCTAAAAGATTTATTTTATCTTTCTACTACAAATTGCATTGTTTTTTGCCTTAAAACTGTGTATTACAGTAGAGAAGGATAAATGATGCTTCTAGTATGTTTCATTTTAAAATGTGGAATCATATGATGAGAACCTAGAATAGAATATATGATGAGAACCTAGAATAGAATTTGGTAAGATTCTTCAATCATGTGTATAATTATCCTGGTATGATTAACAGACCAAGTACCTTGCCTATAATCTATGGAAGTGAAACTGTGGAGGTAGCTTCATATATATAGTTATTCCATTTGTTCCTTGCTGATTTTGGTACCATAAATCTTAGTAGAAGAGTAACTTAAAGTTGAGCCTCATAATCGTAAACTATATCAAAATTTGCATCAAAATTAAAATTATCTTGGATAAAACAAAATAAATTACAGGATAATAAACAAACTTTTAACAATTTATGAAAGCAAAACTAATGTCTCGTAATCAGAATGCCATGAATAAAAAACAACATGTAATGATGGACCACACCTGTAAGTAAGAGGAAGACAAAAAACCCAATCCATATTGTGAGCACAAATTTTCAATTTCAGAGAGCCTTAAAAAGAATTAAAAGAAGCACATGCATTTTTAATTGTCAAACAAATAATAAAACTTGCCTCCACACATAAGAGCGGCATATTCCTAAATAATCAAAACTTATTAACTGGTAATAAATGTTTTAGCTTATCTTACTAGTAAAATAATTCAAATAAAAGGTCTACGTGATCACTACAGGGGTTAACCCTGATGCAACACTGAATTTAGTGTTACTGATTGAAAATAGAAGCTTGAATCAATCAATAAAGGCAATAGAAAAAAGGGTAAAAAAGATTTTTTTGAATAGACGTTACACATAATACCTATGGTTGCTATGTTTGAAGTGTTACAGAGATTACATTTTGAGGACCAATGGACCATAAATCTCATATGACTGCTTCTTTTAACAAATTCACCTTCATTTATAGAATTTTATCTATTTAAAATTATATAACAAATTGAATCATATATTTCACATAAAATTGAGAAATTGAGCAGTAAGTTGTTTTTTCAAGAAAAGAAGTGAAGTTAACATTGTGGTTACATATAGCCTTAAATGAACTGAGATTTATTCTTAACTTTTCAATCTCATTTTATCATGAAAATAAAAAAGGACTTTAATTTCTACTAACAAAGTCTATAACTGCGGCATACCAACTCTGCCTGTAATAACTGGATGATGATCAGGCGTTCCTTTTTAGATTCTTCTAAGATTTTTTTTCAGTAAAAAACGAATAAAGTATGATAAGCTACAGAGAGACTTGTACCTGAAACCTTTGAAAGAACCTTTGAAAGAGAATGAAAAACTCTAACCTGCAACCTTTGTAAGCAAATGATAAACTCAAACCTACAAAACCAAAGCATTTTATAAAGAAGACTAAAAAGTTTTATAAATTGCATAATAACAAAGATACAATTCAGAATTTTCTAAATGTTTGGAGCTTATTTTTATAGTAGTACATGATCAAAATGATATAAGTATACAACTGACCCCATGTGGCTGCAGTTGCTGTTAACATATACCCATCATCTCATCTTTTATGAATACCGTGACTTGGATACAATCACAACCTAGGATCATATATTATGATGATGATCAACTTCTCTGTAAGTAAAGTAAGTCTTTGGGAGCCTCTTCGAATTTCAAGCCCATTTCTATTTACAAAACAGGCAGATTTCTAGATTCGTCAAATCAGACCAAGAATATGTTCGGGCAGATTGCTCAAGCGTTGAATCGTACAGTCCTTGAGCTCAACAGGTCCTCCGATCCCTTGACAATTGCATAATTTCTAGCTTTCACTCACAAGAATCCCATAAGCATCATGCCCCTCCCTCTTTGAGTGCTTACATTCACCTATGGACCACAATTATATGATAAATTCAGAAACTGATAATGGAAAAAAAATTGATATCTGAACACCCATATGAATACATGAGTGACCTGATCAAAATTATTTCATAATCTGACTAAAATACATCATCCAACTTGAATTTAATAACTCAAGCCAAATTAAACATTTGAATGACAAAAAATTACCCAACATACATCTGATTATAGATAGAGTTGCAAATGGGTAGTAGTAGCATCTTGCATACCTAATACTGCTCCAACAGTGTGACGCCCGGCCCCTTGCGGGCTGGCGCCACGTCGTCGGATTTACTCATCAACACGTGATTTAATCAGAGATCACAAAAACTGGGGAAAAATAAAACTTTTATTTATATACTCAGATGATTCTTACACAGCGGAAGCATAAACGTAACATACGATATTTTAAACATAAGGTAAACTAAACGTAAGATAAGATATTCCAGCAACCAGCGTCTTCACCGTCTCCTCCTAGAGCGTGACCAAAGCTTGACCCATAGGTGCGTCAGAACCTAGCATACATACTTTTAAAAGTCAGCTTACGCTGGTGAGTTCTACCGTTTAGTTCAAGGACCGTTTTAGGTGTTTACCTGGTTTTCACAACACACATTTATAAATCACATATAAATTCTAACACGTATGTACTATGATAATATATCTTATTATCTTAACCATGACCCTAGGCTAAACTTCTAGGTCACTATATTCAACCAACTAATTTGGTTCTCCATGAAGAGTCCGCCCGCCACTGCACACTCCGTCCCATCTCGAAGGATAGTTATTACAACGGCCCAATGCAGCTCCGTCCGTACACGGTTCCCTAAGCCACCACTATGGGGAAGCAGCGTCTCCTCATTCTTCATCTCCTTCGAAAGGTTCGCCCGCCACTGCAATCGTCATCCTACCTTTTTCGTAAGATAGCTTTTGCGATGTCCGACTGCCGCTCCGTCCGTACACGGTTCCCTAAGCCAC
Organism: Deinandra increscens subsp. villosa; assembly: GCA_039602395.1. NCBI lineage: Eukaryota > Viridiplantae > Streptophyta > Magnoliopsida > Asterales > Asteraceae > Deinandra > Deinandra increscens. The sequence continues at coordinate 28,937 of JBCNJP010004653.1, read as the reverse complement.
CACTATGGGGAAGCAGCGACCCTTCGTCTTCAGAAGCAACACATGCTTTAACTCTAATAAGTCATATTAGCAACTCATGCTTCAACTCTATTAGGTTATTTTCTCATCTTAATGACTCATTATCCGATCGTATATACTACCTACTCCTAGTTAAATAACCAGATGCTTTAGGTTTGTTATTAAACAGTGATAAGGCATTCATATACTGCAACAAATGGACGTCCCCCAATTTACCGTTAGTGTATGTATACAGGATGTACCAGTGGCGTATCCTCCACACTTCCAATATACCGGGTAACTTATACTACTATGTATATATATAGGATGTACCAGCGGCGTATCCACCACATATTAATATAAGCAAATGCATCACTTGTTCTCATATAATCATACATATTCACTAAATGTTTACTAACAACTCCCTAGTCACTTGGCTACTTAATTTCAAAGCAAGTATATACACATCAACATAATTGCATAACACGTATAAGCAATTTAATAACAATTTCATCATATAACACGTATATATCACGTCACAATTATCTTGAATATATGTTCACAAGTATTGTATGTATACTAGCCCGAAAACATTTAAAAACATTTAAAACATTTAAAACATTTAAAAGTGGGCTCATAGAACTCACCTGATATCTTTAATCAGTTATTCAGACAGAACCTCCGTTATGGTCCACAATTAACCTAATCGCGTATCGGATTGCATTAATGCAAAGTCATTATAAATAATACCTATATCTTATTATCCTAATAATACTTTATTAAGGTTTATCTCTTTTAAGGTCAAAATGACCAAAATGCCCTTATAGGCATAATAACCTTTATATTGATAATATGAAGACGCGCATTCCTATAAGTAGACACTCACTCCGGGATCGCCCAGTGTTGGGATGTCATTGCCCAGATGGGATGGCGACACCCCCGCTTTTGCCAGAAACCCCAGTGTACAGGTGCCTACCCTTCCGGTCCGCACGAACTTCTAATATCCGATTAACTCGGTATCTTTAATACTTTATCATTTATTCATTTTAAACTCATATATACTTAATATACATATAAACATGTTATAAGACCAAAAGCCAAGTCCCCATACCTTCTGGATTATTTTAGATTAATTAATCATATTTAGAAACCCTAATTTCATGAATTTCTCGTTTTATTATCAAAACTCATTTTTAATTCAAACCAACTTAGGGTGTTATCCATTATAACATGTTATAATATCCTTTAAAAGATCTAAGCTTAATTCAACATTGTTTAGTCAATTTGGGCAGAGTAACGTTATGAAAACCCTAATTTTGACCCGTTAACAAAACCTTTACCAAACCTTTTCCAATTGTGAAATAAACTTAGGGCTTTCTTAAAATACATTAAATTAGGATTACCTACAAAAATTTAGACCCTAATTCCCACCCGATCACCCGAATTTGATGACTTATATCCAAGAACCCTAATTTTTGCATAGTTTTAGATCTCTATTCTAGACATGATATTAACTGAAATTAACATGGGGCTATTGTAGAGCATACCTAAAAACGTAGGACTGCAGGAGATGGCCTTCTAATTCCTCACTGATTGCTTCAATTTTGCAGAAGAACGTTCGGACGTGTTCTAGGGTTTTTAGGGAGATGATTTCGTGAATTGGTGCTCATAATCGAACGATTGGATCCAGTATTTATAGTTGTTAGGTGCGCAGGAGGGTCTGCTACGTGTTTAGGGTGATTCAGCAGCAAAAACGACACGTTAAGGGTGAGTATTTGGATCAAACGTGAGCAACAAGTCGAAAAAACGCGAGCTGTCACAAATCTGCGTCACAGGGTGGCTCGCGTATCGCGCCGTGGGGAGGAGGATCCCGGCGATACGCCTGGCATCTTTGCCAGAATGACAGTTTTGGCCCCTGGACTTTTTATTTACTTTTTCAGCCCCTGAACTCTTATCTTTCTATCATTTTATGTACTAAAACATTATGGGGCATATTTATAAGGGTTTCTAAGGCTCGGGATACGCTCGATGATATACGTATACATACGTATATATATATTTATATATTTATATATATCTTTTGTTATTTTGCGTTCTAGCCCCTCAAACTTTATAACACTTATTATTTCATGTTATGGATCATGTTAGGATATATTTTTACTATATTCTAAGCCTTAAAATGTTTATAATAGTTATAGATACGTATAATATCCATATACGTTGATAACTTTATATAAATTACATTTTTAGCCCTTCTACTTTTCCATTAACTACTAACACACGTATTCACATGTATACATCTATCAATTCACACATATATCATCATGTTATTTGTACCAACACATATTCATCTTATATTTTACTTTCTTTGCCGTTTAACTTATCCGTTTATGCATTTTTCATCATTTTAGCTATAGAATACGTATTTCTAACACATGCAATCTATTTAATGCATAGTTTACCATATTTATCAATTAAACTCACGTAGTGATAATATAAACACCTATTTATCATGTACCTGTGAAATTTGGGGTGTTACAACTCTCCCCCCCTTAAATAGGTTTCGTCCTCGAAACCTGATCTATTCCCATTTATCACAATTTATCATATTCTAATCTCTAAAGCATAACAAGTAAAGGCCCATATATATATAGCACATAAAACGTTTTAGGTAAACTTTTAACAGGTAATTACGTTAACTAAATATTGACGTTACCTGGGCGATAGTTGGGTTTCAAGAGCTTGGGTTCCTCACCCCTGGCATTCCTCACACAATATGCCCTTGCAGGAGCGGTGCGGGGTCCAGTACCGTTCCCTGGGACGGCTCTCAGAGGTGTAGGATTCAGTACTAACTTAGGGCAATTCTTCTTAAAATGTCCAACCTCTCCACACTCGAAACATTCCTTCCTTCCCGTGTTAGTCTTTACTGGGCATGCTGTGGCAACGTGCCCAGAACTTCCACACTTGTAACAACTGGACTTCCCGTAACGACACTCTCCAGAATGATTCTTACCACACGTATTGCATCTTGGTACGTTATTTCCCTTCGACTTCTTTCCAGCATCGTCATGAGTATTTCCCGAAGATTCAATCCATTTCCTCTTTTGCTCTACCGGCTTTCCTACTTCTCCGTAAATTTCATCATACAGGGTCGCACTAAGGTTCACTGCCGCCTTATATGTTGCAGGTGCAAATACTTTTACCAACTTTCGCACCTCAGATGGAAACCCTTGCGTGTAACGCCTAACTCTAACTTCTTCAGTCAGCACCAGATTTGGTAGTAATCGAGCCATCATGTTGAACTTGGTAGTATACTCGCCGTGCGTCATGTATCCAGCTTCAATTCTCAAGAAATTCATTTCCAACCTATCCAACTCATGTTGTGGACAGAAGCTTTCCATTACGTGCCTCTTTAGATCAGTCCAGGTCATATTCAGTACTTCTTCCTCACCTAGAGTTTGATTAATCATTTCCCACCAGAATAATGCTTCAGAAACGAACGAGTGTGCAGCATATTTCACCGCCTGAGCTTCAGAACACTCACTGATATTGATTACAGCTTCCATCTCATGTATCCACCGAAATGTAGCCATGGCGTCTTTCTTCCCGTCAAATGATGGAGGCTTGCATCCGCAAAAGGATTTGTATGAACATCCATGCCTAAGAGGATTATCTTCAACTTCAGGTTCACGACCAACTCCACGGCCAGCTCCACGTCCAGCTCCACGTCCAGTTCCACGATCTGTTCCGCGACCAGCTCCGCGATCTGCTCCACGGCCAGCTCCACGACCAACGCCAGCATTAGCTCCATTGCGTCTAAACTCAGCAGCAAGTGCGGGTATCGCACCTTGTAAAGCCCTTGCTACTTCTTCAGCTAACGCAACTCTTAGTTGATCATTGATAGGGCCTCCTCTCTGAGCTCCATTCTCGGGATTTCCTGCTCCGTTGTCAACCTCTGGATTCGCACGCGTATTCTGCCTCGTACCGGCTTGTCCTATCGGGGTTCCAGCTCCACCTCGGCCTCTGCCTCTTCCAGCCATCTTGAGCTCCTTCAATCAAGACGCAGATATAAGTATCCTCAAATGGATTATAGATAGAACATGATAATACAACAAATTAGTAGATGCAGAGCTCTGTGCAGTTACTGACTTGCCATATTCTCAATGTACTAACTACCCTCCATTCTGATTATACTCAAATCTATTTCCCGACCTCGCTCTCTAGCGATCTAATGAGCATTCCATTGCTTTAATAGGCATTCTAGCCTATTTACACATTCTGGCCATGAAATAGACGTAACTTCACATTACTTGGAGGGATAAATTCCTAAGGGCAGTAGCTAATTGCCAATAATTATTTCTCCTTACAAGCAAATGTGAGACTACTCCTATTATGACCTAGTGTTTTCTCCGATTAGCATCTAACTATTCCTAACTAAGGCCCAAAATTCTAGTTTAAGTTTAGATACTCTCCGAAGTATCCAAATCTCTTAAACCAGTGCTCTGATACCAACTTGTGACGCCCGGCCCCTTGCGGGCTGGCGCCACGTCGTCGGATTTACTCATCAACACGTGATTTAATCAGAGATCACAAAAACTGGGGAAAAATAAAACTTTTATTTATATACTCAGATGATTCTTACACAGCGGAAGCATAAACGTAACATACGATATTTTAAACATAAGGTAAACTAAACGTAAGATAAGATATTCCAGCAACCAGCGTCTTCACCATCTCCTCCTAGAGCGTGACCAAAGCTTGACCCATAGGTGCGTCAGAACCTAGCATACATACTTTTAAAAGTCAGCTTACGCTGGTGAGTTCTACCGTTTAGTTCAAGGACCGTTTTAGGTGTTTACCTGGTTTTCACAACACACATTTATAAATCACATATAAATTCTAACACGTATGTACTATGATAATATATCTTATTATCTTAACCATGACCCTAGGCTAAACTTCTAGGTCACTATATTCAACCAACTAATTTGGTTCTCCATGAAGAGTCCGCCCGCCACTGCACACTCCGTCCCATCTCGAAGGATAGTTATTACAACGGCCCAATGCAGCTCCGTCCGTACACGGTTCCCTAAGCCACCACTATGGGGAAGCAGCGTCTCCTCATTCTTCATCTCCTTCGAAAGGTTCGCCCGCCACTGCAATCGTCATCCTACCTTTTTCGTAAGATAGCTTTTGCGATGTCCGACTGCCGCTCCGTCCGTACACGGTTCCCTAAGCCACCACTATGGGGAAGCAGCGACCCTTCGTCTTCAGAAGCAACACATGCTTTAACTCTAATAAGTCATATTAGCAACTCATGCTTCAACTCTATTAGGTTATTTTCTCATCTTAATGACTCATTATCCGATCGTATATACTACCTACTCCTAGTTAAATAACCAGATGCTTTAGGTTTGTTATTAAACAGTGATAAGGCATTCATATACTGCAACAAATGGACGTCCCCCAATTTACCGTTAGTGTATGTATACAGGATGTACCAGCGGCGTATCCTCCACACTTCCAATATACCGGGTAACTTATACTACTATGTATATATATAGGATGTACCAGCGGCGTATCCACCACATATTAATATAAGCAAATGCATCACTTGTTCTCATATAATCATACATATTCACTAAATGTTTACTAACAACTCCCTAGTCACTTGGCTACTTAATTTCAAAGCAAGTATATACACATCAACATAATTGCATAACACGTATAAGCAATTTAATAACAATTTCATCATATAACACGTATATATCACGTCACAATTATCTTGAATATATGTTCACAAGTATTGTATGTATACTAGCCCGAAAACATTTAAAAACATTTAAAACATTTAAAACATTTAAAAGTGGGCTCATAGAACTCACCTGATATCTTTAATCAGTTATTCAGACAGAACCTCCGTTATGGTCCACAATTAACCTAATCGCGTATCGGATTGCATTAATGCAAAGTCATTATAAATAATACCTATATCTTATTATCCTAATAATACTTTATTAAGGTTTATCTCTTTTAAGGTCAAAATGACCAAAATGCCCTTATAGGCATAATAACCTTTATATTGATAATATGAAGACGCGCATTCCTATAAGTAGACACTCACTCCGGGATCGCCCAGTGTTGGGATGTCATTGCCCAGATGGGATGGCGACACCCCCGCTTTTGCCAGAAACCCCAGTGTACAGGTGCCTACCCTTCCGGTCCGCACGAACTTCTAATATCCGATTAACTCGGTATCTTTAATACTTTATCATTTATTCATTTTAAACTCATATATACTTAATATACATATAAACATGTTATAAGACCAAAAGCCAAGTCCCCATACCCTCTGGATTATTTTAGATTAATTAATCATATTTAGAAACCCTAATTTCATGAATTTCTCGTTTTATTATCAAAACTCATTTTTAATTCAAACCAACTTAGGGTGTTATCCATTATAACATGTTATAATATCCTTTAAAAGATCTAAGCTTAATTCAATATTGTTTAGTCAATTTGGGCAGAGTAACGTTATGAAAACCCTAATTTTGACCCGTTAACAAAACCTTTACCAAACCTTTTCCAATTGTGAAATAAACTTAAGGCTTTCTTAAAATACATTAAATTAGGATTACCTACAAAAATTTAGACCCTAATTCCCACCCGATCACCCGAATTTGATGACTTATATCCAAGAACCCTAATTTTTGCATAGTTTTAGATCTCTATTCTAGACATGATATTAACTGAAATTAACATGGGGCTATTGTAGAGCATACCTAAAAACGTAGGACTGCAGGAGATGGCCTTCTAATTCCTCACTGATTGCTTCAATTTTGCAGAAGAACGTTCGGACGTGTTCTAGGGTTTTTAGGGAGATGATTTCGTGAATTGGTGCTCATAATCGAACGATTGGATCCAGTATTTATAGTTGTTAGGTGCGCAGGAGGGTCTGCTACGTGTTTAGGGTGATTCAGCAGCAAAAACGACACGTTAAGGGTGAGTATTTGGATCAAACGTGAGCAACAAGTCGAAAAAACGCGAGCTGTCACAAATCTGCGTCACAGGGTGGCTCGCGTATCGCGCCGTGGGGAGGAGGATCCCGGCGATACGCCTGGCATCTTTGCCAGAATGACAGTTTTGGCCCCTGGACTTTTTATTTACTTTTTCAGCCCCTGAACTCTTATCTTTCTATCATTTTATGTACTAAAACATTATGGGGCATATTTATAAGGGTTTCTAAGGCTCGGGATACGCTCGATGATATACGTATACATACGTATATATATATTTATATATTTATATATATCTTTTGTTATTTTGCGTTCTAGCCCCTCAAACTTTATAACACTTATTATTTCATGTTATGGATCATGTTAGGATATATTTTTACTATATTCTAAGCCTTAAAATGTTTATAATAGTTATAGATACGTATAATATCCATATACGTTGATAACTTTATATAAATTACATTTTTAGCCCTTCTACTTTTCCATTAACTACTAACACACGTATTCACATGTATACATCTATCAATTCACACATATATCATCATGTTATTTGTACCAACACATATTCATCTTATATTTTACTTTCTTTGCCGTTTAACTTATCCGTTTATGCATTTTTCATCATTTTAGCTATAGAATACGTATTTCTAACACATGCAATCTATTTAATGCATAGTTTACCATATTTATCAATTAAACTCACGTAGTGATAATATAAACACCTATTTATCATGTACCTGTGAAATTTGGGGTGTTACAAACAGTAGCACTGAAAACCTCATCTTTCATAAATAAAACTGATGTCACAATCATGGAAGCAACCTAGAATAACTAAACATTTATTTAATCATTCTAGTAAACTGTGGTATGTAGTGAGATTAAAGTGTCTTCAAAATAACCTTGCAAAAAAAGTTATTCTTCACTCAACTTCAATAACCTAAAGGTTTGAACAAAATCACACAAAATGCAGATATATTAGCCATGAACCATTTTATGATCATCATGGTGGCTTGAAATATGAATTTCAATATTATTTTTTTTGTTAGCATCTCAGCAAATATAAATCATATGCTCCAGATACCATCGCAGGAGTATAGTGAAATAGTTCAAATGATGAGCAATGAATAACTAATGCTTTGGATACTAAACATCAACTAATATGAGTGTGTGTTCCTGTGTGCGCTTACTTTAGAGAATAAGGATCCATAAAGTTCAGGAGCTCAATACCATCTAGTAGCCATATAGTCCTGCAGAAGAGTTTCACATATCAAATCATCAAAATACAACCTGTAAGAACAAATCTCCACTAATCCCCCAATCTGAATGCAAACCATTTGAAGCATAATAAAAGCAACAGCCATCGACATAGAATAAAAGTTTATGCAGAAATTAGAACGAAGGCGACTTAAAACCCGAGAAACCGCAACAGAAAGGCAAGAAGAAGAGCTTACCTTATTCTTTAATGGTGGTGAAATGGACTTTAGATCTAGATTTAGTGGAGACGATTTGGGTCGAGACTCATTGGAGACCACATAAAAACTGAGCAGAAAAATTGAAGAAGATAACCTAGATCGGTGGAGACCTCACAATGAAGATCAAGCAAAAGAAATAAAAAATAATGAAGCTACAAATCTGTATAATAGGATACGTGAGGTTTCTTACTGATGGTCACCTTCAAAACCCTAGAACCATCGTCACCGCTGCTAACTTCGATTGTAGATATGGGATTCAAATTTCAAAATTTTGATTTCGCTATTTGATTCTCTGTTACTTTAAAAGTGAATAGCCTTGAGTTTTTTCTGATTATGGATGGCGTGGTGTTTGAAGATCAAAAGAGAAGGAAAGAAATTCTTAATTTAGAGATTCCTTCCTGCAATGTATACAGAGTCGATGCAAAAGACACAAGAACGGCAGTGTATTTTACCAGTTCGATGGATCTAGAAGGAGATAAAGAAAATTAATCACAACCATTAGATCAAGAGATCTAATGGTGAAAAAGGGTGTCTACCTGTCTACACTTATGGGGTGTCTACAATGAACTTTTCACTATATATATATATATATATATATATATATATATATATATATATATATATATTGATCTACATACAAAGATTTTTATCAGATCCTATACAAAGATCTATCTAACTAGCTAAGACCTAGCATCCGACATATAGTCTTCATCATCAAAGGAGTTGCTGCTGCTGCTGTCATCAGGAAACAACTTTTGACCAGGCGACAATTTCGGTCCCAACTCGGAGGTGTAGGTAGAATCCTTGTTCCGGATTAAATACATATCCAGCTCTCTTTCCCCCTCTGGTCCCTGGAGATGAAGTTTCATATCCCCTACAACTTCCGTAGTGATGAAATCAGCGTGTTCAAGCCCATTTGTGATGGACAGAGGTGGGATCCTCCAGTAAATGAGGAAATAGCCAATCGATGTGTGGTTTAGGTATTGCACCATTTAATTCAGACCATGACAATCAAATGTGCGAATGTCGACATAGTCGACATTATCTACCTTTCCCTTCCACACATCCTGGTCGGCGGGCATTCCGGTGGAAATCGCCGCAGTGTAAAAAACCCAAATACAGAGTAGAGAGTAAGTAATTAAAAAACATAAAACTCTAAAAATAAAAACCTGCAGCCATTATTGAGTGAAAATACAATTACGGGGAGTCTTGCCGTAGTAAGGCGCTGGTTCATTAACACCCCTGATCCTCCATTGTTTACCAAAGGCAGCCATTGATCGATCGAATTTGTTTTCTTGATGATCAGGAAATACGTTGGTACAGAAGATTTTGGTGGCAAGAAAGTGGAAATTTAAAGGCACTCAGGCCACACTACCAGCTATGGTGGGAAGAAGTGGAAAGGCCAGGCCACGATAACCGTGTATATTTTTTACCTTTATCACGTAATTCCTGTTTTTACCGTGTCTATTTATTACCTTTAGCAACGCATATTTTGTTGATTAATTATTGTTTATGTGATGGGAGTAATTTAATAAGTTCTGGTTAAAATATAACCAACTAACACTTTTGTCTCAATGGTTCTTCTAAATCTTATAGTGTGTTCCTTTCTTTTGACTGACCCAGGTTCAAGCCTTGTTTGCTACAATTTATAATGTTTTGATTATCTAATAGTGGATGACATGATTTATAAACTAGATAGATTTTACTTCTTCATTAAATTGAAACAAGAACAAAACCGTATGAACTAACAAGAACAAAACCGTATGAACTAGAATTCCTCAGGAAGAAGAGTTCATCTGGATTGAGAGCAGATGAACAGAACCGGATGACATTTTTAGACAACTGTTTCACTGCCTTGGAGGACTGCGATGATTTATAATTAAACAGGATCAATTTTAGTTATTCATTAGAGAAGAAGAATAATAGACCGGATGAACTAGAGTTCTTCAGGATGATTTATATTTAAAAAATCTATTTGCAATGGAAAAATTAAGATTCATGTATTTTTCCGGAAGAACATTCATTCCAGATGAATGTTTATAACCTTCCGGATCATTACCTTTCGCCACGCATATAATTTCATACCGTGACCATTCGTCATCTACTATTTAGTCACACAACCTAATAACAGTGGCCATATGTACTAGCTTTTAGCCACATAACCAAGTAAAAACAATGGCCATTGCTCACATTTAGCCACGCATAATATATACTTAATAGTTTTGTTTTTTTTAATTTACTAAGTAATAAAATCTACTCTTTCGTCACACAACATTATTTAAGCGTGGCCATACAGTCCTTTTTGGTCACACGAATAAAAATATCATAAAAATTTCGTGGCCATTTGGTGCATTTTGACACTCTTTTTTAAGTGTGACACATAGATGCCACATGTTTTTGTAAAACAGTGGCTAAAGCCGCTGCACCTGATTGTTGTTGTCACATAAACAAAAAAATACGCGGCTAAAGGGTCCAAAGGCTATATATTTGGCCACGGGTACAAAATATGTGTGGCTAAAACTAGTGTTTCTTACCTTTAGCCATGTTTTTTTTAAAACCGTGGCTAAAGCCACTTTTTGAAGTAGTGTGCATACTATATTTGCTACTAACATAACGGTTCTCTCGGTAGTTACCTTTGCGGGTACATAACGGGATAAACATGAGATAGGATATGAGGCTGAAAGGCGGTCCTCATCAACTGCTAGTAACAGTCATATGGGAATGTTATAGATAAATAGTTTCCTAACCTAGCAACTGGTGAGTCCTCCTAACTGATAATTTCTTTGATTGTCTACGCTGAAAACCCCTTTTTATCTTTATTTTATTATTTTATTTTTTAACATAATCTTTGAAGTAAGATGTTGTTAGACGTTAACGGGGGTGAAGTATCAAGAGCCCTCATTTCCATACATTGTGTACTTAGATGACCTCGGTTTCTTATTATTACTATACTACGCCGTGATGGGTGAACTTGCCCATGTATGTGGTATATAGTAATAGTCCATGATCGTGTCTTATAAATTTAAAGCTTACATGTAATAGTGGTGTTGAAACTGACCCATAATTATCATACTTTTATACGCACCCACACGCACAACAATGTTTTCTCCTGTAACTAATTCGCTTGGATGTAAGCTTGCATGGCATGCATGGAGTCACACGTCTTTCTACGATTCATCTTTTGGAGATTATCATTCATGAAATTATATTTTCGTGAAACTATTATTTTACATCTCGCATTTACTAATGCCCCAACTCTGAAAACATTAATTTGTATTTCTTCAACATGAGCTTTTCAAAACCATTTAGTAATGGTTCAATGTAACTAGTGTATTACACGGTGTGTATAAAAATATGCCACTTATGGGTCAATTGTAAACACGATAATGAACAATCACTATACACCACGTACACGGGAAAGTTTACCCAACGCGACATACTATAGCGAAGGTAAGATACCAATGTCATCCAAGAACACAAAGTATGGAAAGGAGGGCTCTTGATACTTTATATTTATCTGGAGCTAACCAAATCTATAGTGAAGAAATAGATAACTTTTATCAAGTAAAATAAAATGTAAAAAGAAAAGAAAGATATAATGGGTTTTAGTCAATTTAGTCGAAGATAATATTACTTTCGGGAACTTGTCAATGGCTAAGTTAGTAAACTGTTTATTGATAACCTTTCCTCAAGATTGTCACCAACAGACGAAGAGAAGGCATCTCAGCCTCAAATCTCATCTCACTTTCATCCTATTAATCACCCATTTGGTATGAATCCTAGGAGTAATCGTGCTGATGGGACAAATATAGTGTGCATGAATGTCATTTGGTTGTAGGGCCTTATGGTTAAAGTACCATTATATTCGAATACGTTGTCATGAACCAGCAGGGGAACGACCCACTCATCGGATTATTTTATTATGAAAAACATATTTTTTAAGGGACTAAGGTCCATTTCCTCCATGCACCACTCTCGCGCATATATGGGTTGTCATAACCAGAGCCAAGTCCACCAGCGCATTCACCACCAGATCTATGGGGTGGCAAAATATTACCAACCCTTTTTTTCTACCGATACCTTCGGACCGTGCATGCGTGAAAACCAAGTTTGTTTACATAGACATAAAACACTTGAATGTATTGCGTTTCATGGGGTGCGAGTCACCATAAGGATCATGCATCTTCCCCTAGTCGGGTGTCACAGTTCCGACTGATGAGCTTTCGGCTCCTCAAATGGTCCATAATACACAAGGCACGTTTGTTCAAAAGAATGACAATAAACTTTTAATGAATAGAGTTTTCATAAAGTCATTTTTACACACCTTAAGGTGAGTTTATATACTCATCATACCAACCCGCAAAAGATGTGTTTTCCCAAAGCAAGTGTAAAAATCTAGCCAGACATGGCTTTAAAGATATGCTTAAGAGAATATGAAATATTCATAGACAAATGCAAATCAAATTCTACTTAAGCTAATGTTCTTACAATCTTGACGAATGACTAAAACACCAAAAACAAGTGGCTCAAAGGTGTAAAACGTGGTAGTAAACTAGAGGGGGAGAAGAATTAAGCGGTTTGAAATGGAAGACTTTGGTGGGTATTTATCGACAACTCCCGGCCAGGAACACGGGCCATGCCCGTCAGATTCTACAAAATCTTGGTATATCAGGAGGCACGAGTCGTGTGTCAGTGGCCATGGGCCGTATTTTGTTAGAGGAGACGGGTCGTGTGTGTAGGAACACGAGGCGTGCATGTCAGATTCTAGAAGATGGCTATTCTTGAGCAGCAAAAGCATGAGCACGGGCCCTGCTTGGGTGAAAACGTGCCGTCCTTGGCCAGAAATTATATTTTTCAGCATCTTTTCTTTATATTTCCTTCATATTCAGCTTCTTTTGTAATTTTGACATGGATTACTCTAAATAACTAAAAAGGAAACAATACAACACTGTTTTGTTGATAGCTGGATGAAAATAATCCATTTTTGGGGAATATATAATATAAAAATATGTATATCTTAGGGTCGATCTTTTGATACGCAGCTAAGGCATCGGGTTTAATAAAATAAGAAAATAAAACAAGTTGAAAATGTATAATTCAACAATAATCAGGTCGGTCTTGTGGAGACGCAGAGAAAGTCCGATGAATCATACGAAACACCAAAGAAAATAAAGCAGAACGTCAAACGAACGAAAATCATTTTGATCTTTCAATACACAGAGAAAGTCCTATCGTTTGACAAAATAGAGAAAATCAAACAAGCTTAAATCTTTGCAAAATGAACACATGTATACACAGTGACTTCTCATTTTCTTTTTCACATATCTTTTTCTTGATATCTTGAAATACGCTTCAAGATGTTGTCCACTTGGTCAAGCATTAGTATTTAATGAATATCACATCTGAATACTTTCTGATTTATTGTTGAGCCTACCAAGCACATCAAACAATGATCTTATGGCTTTTTATTCTAATTTATCCATGACTCAGACGTGTAAGCCAATGTACCATCATTTCCCAATTATGTCGGATATAATTTCTCATTTTTCAATGTTTTTATATTTTTCTGTTTTTCTTCTCCTTAAAATGAAAACTCTATTTTTGGATTTTTCATTTTAACAAAAACACAAAGACACTAGTTTTGGTTGTTCAAATTTCTCCCCCTAAACTACAAACGAAATGTAAAAGAAAGAAAATTGACCAATCGACACTGATACCTTTCAGTGTAAGCTTTCAGAAAAACTTTCAGTTTTGTAATATGAAGAATTCAATTTAAGTTACGCAAGACACTCCACTATCAACAACTGCTTAAAGTTTGAGCTTCACAATCACCAACAGGTCTTCTTGAAGAAACCTGCACACTGGACAAAATGATTAGTTTTTAAATGATCCGAAGCACATAGCTTCTGGTTGGCCAGTGTCTTGAGTAAATTCATTTGCAGCCTTGTAGACCACTTTAGGTCGCCACTGCATTTTAACTGTTCGGTTTGAACTGAATCATCATCAGGTGATGAACCACCAACACTTGAATCATATTTAAAAAAGTTGATTCTTTTGAGATTTAAATTGTGAAGGTGTTGACTCAGTAAAAACTCTGCCACATACATCAATAAAAGTGGCAGATTTATCAGAAAATGATTTTTTTGCAAACAGGACAATTTTGTGCCATGTGGCCTTTTCATCGACTTTGATAGCACAAACGATATGATCGCTTTGGTTTCTTTTTGTCCTGAAATGCATGACACACTTCATTAGATTCAAAATTATCATAGAAATCATCAAAAGCTTGAAATCTGTTAGCATGCACCCATTTTGAAGTAGGACTTCGAGGAGTAGTGTTTGAACCAGATGAAAAAGAATCTTTGAATTGTTGAACAACTCTTAAATAACTTACAAAAGACTTCTTCTTTTGTTGTTTACCCCCGAAACCTTTCTCCATGGTAGAAATGAAAACCTGAGCCAAGTGATAAATTTGATCAAGATTTATATCCTTCTTTTCTTTTGGAATCTTCTTTGGCAAATTTTGCTTGTCTTGCTTCCCACCTTTCTGATTATTACTACCCAAACCTGAACGTTTGTAACCCGGTAGCTTTGACACTTCGATTTGAGAATTAGAAGATCCAACTTTAGCAACTTGAGTAAATTTAGCTTTACTAACCTTTAATTTGTTTGCTTGTACCAACTCAGCAACAACTTTTTCATCAAATACTCGCTTCTCATCTTTCTCACTTTCCACTTGCATGTCAGATGACTTTGATTTCTTCTTTTCAGATTTCTCAGTAGCAAATTCAGAATAATCTTGATTTGCATCAGAAGGATTGACCTCAGCCAGAGGATCTGTTTGAGTAACTGGATGTGGAATCTGATTGTACTCTTTTCCTACAAAACTTTCTTGAAATTTCATCTTTGCATAAGTAACTTGTGAAAGAATGTGAATTCTTCATATTATTCAATTGCCTGTTAAGATCCAAAACCTCAACATGTAAATCTGCTATTTTCTTCTGTGCTTCACCCAAAGCCTTTTCTGAATCGATTAACTGTTCTGAAGCTCTGTTGAACAAAAACTTTTCTCTTCGCATACATTTCTTGTGTAATTTTATCCACTTGTCCCTTATAAATTTCTACATTCTTTGTCAACAACTTGTTTTATTTTGTCAAGCTTGTGACTTTATCATGTAATTTGGAATGTACCTCTTGATGTTGTTCTTCCATAGTAGTAACTTCATCATAAGCCTTCTGAATTTCTTTATAAGATTTTTGAAGTGAATCCAATTTTGCTTTTGAATTGCTAAACAACGCATCAAAATCTTATGTTACCTCCTTTGCATCCGTCTCCCATTTCTTAGCATTCTTGACCAATTTTGCATTTTTATTTTGCAGTGTCAAAATATGTTCTTTATCTTCAACACACGTCTCTTCAATATTTTCCGAAAATGTACAAAGTCTTCCATCAACACACTCTTTTTCTTGACAACCTGTTCATTTTTCTTTACAGTCTCATCAAAAACTTAACATTTCTTCATGAAACTTTCCAATTCTTCTTCCTTCTTGTTGTTTTTAACAATCAAATCTTCATTTTCTTTGACCAATTCTCGAATCTTTCTATCCTTTTGTGAACAAAATTCACATAACCACTCCTTCAGAATCAGAATCACTTGTTTCAACTTTCACATTTGCCATCAATGCTATATATGAATCTCCAATGAAACTAGTTTCAGACATAGTTTCCATTCTAGTATCTGTTACTTGAGAATAACGGACAAAAGCAGATTTATCTGGAAGATTATTCTCAAGACTTTCTGACCAATCCTCAAAATCTTTTTGAGCCATCATAGCTATTTTATCCGAATTAGAGTTCTTAGATGACGATTGGTTGCAATCACGAGCAAAATGTCCGAATTTGGAACATTTGAAACACTTAATCTTCGACTAATCCAAACCAAGTTTTTCTCCTTGAAGAATAGATGTCTTTCTATGTTTCTTCATAAATCTTCTTCCTCTTTCAACTATCATAGCAAACTGCCAATCCAAATCTAATTTATTCAACTGATCATCATCCAACTAATTTAAATCGTCTCCAAACAAACCAGATTTACCAACTTGGTTAAAAATTGACCCAAAAGAAGATGATATGAAAGCAGATATCAATTCAGCTAACTCTTCAGTTGTTTTAGCAGGAATAGAATTGTTTGTTAATTTATCAGGTATTGTAAAAATACAACCTGAAGAATAACCAGAATTGTCACATTTCCCAGCAAGAAAAGCTGTTGGAGCAGGATTTAGAATTGAGCTAACACTTGACTTAGCTTTAGCATTCACAATGGCAGAATTTTCTCCAAAGTATAATTCAGGATTCCGTACAGAAGGACTTGATGACTTTTTCACAATCATTTCCATTTCACGAGCTTGTAATTTCCTTGACAATTTATTGAATGTCCAACTCGAGTAACTTGGATCATTAGTCAACATCATAACATAGTTTTCCCATTTCAGGTAAGGCTTCTAGAAACTTCTCTTTTAACTCATCATTCTCCTTTTCAACTTGCACAAAATGTGAAAACCTTGTAATCAAGTCCGACACTTTCTCATTCTCATAATGTCCAAAATTATCAAATTCCTTCTTCAAAACTTTCTTTCGGGTCTTTTTATATTGCTCATTGCCCTCACACCTTTCTGCAATAGCATCCCATAATTCTTTAGAAGTTATATAATTCTTAAATTGATATATCAAATCTTTAGGCAACGCCATTATAAGAAAACTATAAGTTTTCTTCTCTCTTGCAAAAAGTTTTTTTCCCTAAAATCAAAATCACTAATCATCTTTGGCTTTCTAGCAATTAGCATTGGATACTCATACTCTTTTTCAATCGGAATCCAACAATCAACATCTTGAGAAAAAATGTATGACTCATATCGTTTCTTCCAATTATGGTAATCCTCCAATTTTAGCAACTTGGGAACTTTCTGAGTTGTTCCTATTTCCTTATCACAAGTCATCATGATTTGCATTGAAGTTTGAGCAACTGAAAATGATTGAAAATCGCTCATTTTGAAGTTAAAAATCGAACGTCAAAACTTCAAACCCAAAAACGAATGTCTTAGAAGTGATTTTGGGGGTAGAAATGGAGGGTACTAGCTGTTAGGAGAGTAAAAGTGTAGATCTCGTTGAGATGGTCGTTTTGGCTGGTATTAGCTCACGTAACTCTTAACGGAACTCAAGTTACGTTAGTTTTAGTGAACGTCACTTTTCTGCCAGCGGAACAAACAATCAACTTCCGTACCACAAATCTTCACCGTACCAACCACGGACCAATTACAAGCATCGTACCAGTGAACTCAGCGTACCAAGAAACGGTCCAAACCAAATCAGCGTACCAGTGAACAGTAAGGTACCACCTTGTTACGACGTAACTGCCTCCGGACCAGAAATAACCGTCGCATACCACGGATGAAGATTGTCTTCCGTACCAATGTCTAGCGTACCAATAAATATATGAAGATTGCCTAGCGTACTAGTGGATCATTGGGCGTACCATCGTATTCATCTGGCGTACCAGTAGCGTACCAACCTGAATTCGACTGATTTTTGAGAATTTTGACAATTTGGACTGGAATTTGGAACAGTAAGCAATGAAACACACTAGGAACGTTCAAAACTCAGTTTTAGCACCAAAAACACTCGGAATTGAGAATAATTGATGAAAAGCCAAAGAAACCCTAACTTTCTCTCACTAGAAATCCGAAAATTGATAAAAACATAGTAGTAGAGTAACCTGGATTGCTCTGATACCACTTGTAAGTACACTGACGGATCTTACTACAGCATGATTCGATCAGTACTATCAACACAAATGTAAATAAAGATTTTCTTTATTGATTTCACTTAGAGATTACAAAGAGTTCTAGATAGAGAGAGACACACTCAAATACACACAGTTAAGAGTGACACAAATGACAGAACTTCTAACTCTCTCTAACACGGACTATTTACAATAACCACTTAATCTAGCGTTAACCAACATACCATTGGTACGTTGGCTCCATACCAACTGGTACGGCCCATGGTACGTAGACCCTAATACTCACACAATAATGCCCTAATCTAGATAAAATACACGAGACACATTGTAGCATAGGAATATGCTCTAACAATTGTTTTCAAGACAAGTTTTTATGAATCAGCTGAAAATAAAAATTATGAAGCTAAGGTTGATAGTTTATTGAAGTAGAATGCTTCTATGTTGAAAGAAATCAGTATTCATACTGCTGAACTTTAATTAGTAAAGGAAGAATTGGAGATTTCTAAGAAAGAAGGTAAGGATTTTGAATTGAAGATTGCAAAGCTATTTGAAGAAAATGTTGTGTTAATTCAAGAAGTTGGAAAACGGAAAGCTGAAGTAAAAGATGTTGAAGTTGATTTCAGTGATCTTTTTGAGAAATCCAAAATTAAGCTTGATGTGCTTAACAAGAGTTCTAATGAACTTCCTATCAAAGTAGTGGCTTATCAGAATGATAATGAAGTATTGTTGGAGGAGAAGAAGGAGTTAACAAGGGTGAATAAGTTATTGAATACAATATTGATATCCAAAAAAAGCATTGAGGATAAGTTGAAGAAAGAATTGTTTGGTGAATTAGACAATTTGAGATTGCAGAAATCTAAAACAAATCGGGATGCTAAAAAATTGATTGCAACTGAGAAAGAATTGTCTGAAGCACAACAAAAGATTTCTGATTTAAAGATTCAAGTGATTGATGCAAATTGTCTTCTGAACAATGTAACAAATTTACAAACTTTCGCAAGCTTTTTAGCAAAAGATGAGAATTTTGAGAAAGTGTTCGATAAGACAGTCACACCTCCTGCTATTATCAAGGAAGCTGTCAATGTTGTAAAAGAAAAGAATGAGGAAAGTGATTACTTAAAGTTTTAAACATCAAATTCCAAAGAAGAAAAGATAATGAAGAAAAAGAAGAGTAAAAAGACTGGCAAGAAGAATAAGAAGAAATATGTGACTCCTAAATTTTCACAATTTGTGTCTGGTTCGTCATCGAATGAAAGTGAGAAGTCGGCTACTTCAACTGAGAAGATTCGAACTCATACTGACATTGATGAGATAATTTTCTATGCTCAGAAGAATGTTAAAGAAGCAAAGATGAGTTTTCACGGCTGGCGAAGAATGGGCATAAATCATCTTGTAAGGAATATTGCGCTTGGAAGATTTCCAGCTGAATACCAATTTTACTATGTTCCGGTTGAAGTTGAAGTTGAAGCGGAATTCTCACTTCAAGTGGAACTGGCAGTTCAAGCAGAAAGAAGTAGTTTTGTTCTTTAGCGAATATTCCGGGTGAACTCGATTATCCACCAGATAATGAGTTCAACCGGGCTTTTCCTGAGATGTCTTTTCAGCAAGTCCAATCCTGCAAAAGCTTCTCGTATGCTTCTATATCTGATTCAAGCCGCTCTCCTAAAGTAGTATGGTGCTGCAAACACGCAAGATATTCCAATTGCCGATGTTTATTCTTTTGGTAGTTTGTATTTGACTTTTTAGTTTACGGTCTAGATTAGATCGCATGAGATCAATGGCTGTCATTGATCTCACTAGCACTATATATAGCATTAGTTAGCTCATAGTTAAACATATGTACGAGTACACAGTTCTTAAACAACTTGTAATAGTGTAGCTTTGAGTTAATGCAAATAGTGCCGAGTATTTGATACTTTGTTGTTACTACAATTTTGCAAATCAAGCTTTTACATTATACACAAGAACTCAATATTGCTTAAGTAAAGTGAAATATAACTTTAATTCCGCAGGGTTATATTCGCAAGTAAAGGGCTTTGTTTAAGTTTAACTCTAACTTATAACGATCCTACAAGTGGTATCAGAGCTTTGGCTGTTACCTTGAAGACTTTATGTGCTTCAAGGTTGATACTTTACATGCTTACTTTACAAGCTTTGCTGTTTTATCTTTCTAAAAGTTTTCAAAATAAGTGATTTCAGTCTAAGTTGCCCAAATGGTTCTTCCAACAAACCACCAATGTTCACTCCTGATGACTTTGGTACCTGGAAACTCAGGATGGAAGGTTTTGTTAGGATTTTGGACCGTCGTATTTAGAAATCTTTCACTGAAGGTCCCTACTCACCCATGGTTTCATCTGCTGACGATGCAGAAGTCAAAATACCTAAGCCACTAGATAAATATGTTGAATCTGACTATACTGCTCTCGAATTTGACCATAAGGCATATTGGACTCTACAGGCTGCACTTCCTAATTCCATTTTAAGTGGGTTCAAAGGATATAAAACTGCATTTGACCTGTGGAATGCCTTAAGTGAAATGTATGAAGGAACCAGTGAAGTTAAAGAAAACAAGAAAGATGTCTTAAAACAGAAGTATGAAAACTTTACTTTCAAATCCGGTGAAACTATGACAAACCAGTACTTAAGATTTGTTTCTTTGCTTAATGAACTCCAAAAGGTAGATGTAAAACTAGACCAGGTAGATGTTAACAGAAAGTTCTTACGTTCCCCGCCTTCTATGTGGACAGTTTACACTGTAAGCATCAGGGAATGCAAAAACTTAAAAAAGATGAGACTTAGTGAACTTCATGGCATACTCAGTGCCTATGAAATGGAATTAGATCTTAAACACAACTCATCTTATGAGTCAACTCAGTTGTTTTCATCTGCACTAGTAACTACTGATTTTAACAGTCAAAGGTCTTCAAACTCATCATCATATCAGTCACCTATTGTCAGCTTCCTTGAGACACCAAGGTGTTAAGATAGTTTTTCAAACATGTTTGAAAACTCTCACAATGCTCATGTAGCAACTGACTCATACCAAGGCTTCATACCCAAAGATCTTGAATGCATAGGTGTTGATGATTTGGAAGAAATGGACATTATCACTCAACTTGCTATGGTTTCTGTCAGAGCTCAAAGGTTCTACAAAAGAACGGGTAGAACCTACAAGGGAGAAAAAGGTGCTCACATAGGCCTTGACAAAAGCAAGGTGAGGTGTTATAATTGTCACCAACTTGGTCACTTTGCAAGGGAATGCCCTCAACCAAGAAGAGAAGGACAGAATCAAACTCATGTTCAAGGGAAAAATCATGGAGGAAGCAATTCAAACAACAACAACTCTGGAAACAACTCAGGTTCCAAACCCACCCCACCAAAACCAACCGGAAGTCAAAACCACCAAAATGTGGTAGTTGCTGTTGCAAATCAAACCTCATGTGTTGAATGGGAAGATTTCGTTGCTGAGTTTGAGCCTGTCAACCATGCTTTGATGGCTAAACAAGACTCCACCTCTGATCAGGTAAACTCTATCCTAGAGAAAGTCCTAGAAAATCTATGCAGCCCTGCCTGCATAGAACAAGTGTCAAAGTACCAAAATCACAACACTGACTTGATTGATGAAGTTTCAAACCTAAATGAGTTAAAGGAATGTTTTAAGAAAACTGAATCTTCATATATCTCAAAAATTGAAAATTTAACCAAAGAATATGAACAGTTGAAACAAACAAACTCAGTGCTTGAAACTCAGCTTGATGACCTGCTTTCAAAACTTGAAAAGTCAAGAAATGAAACCAAGGATGCTAAGGCTAAGGTTGATGTTCTTGAGATCAAGCTAAAAGATGCTTTGTTCACGTGTGATAAATTCCAGGCAGCAAACAAAAAGGCTGAGAAATTATGGATGGGAGGGATGTATGGAAAGGCAGGTGTTGGGTATAACTTTGTTGAGCCACCAATTGAATACTCACCTGTAATCAAACCAATTGATGCTTTAAAATCTGAATGTAAAGTTAGCCTCACAGTTGATGACATTTCATCACAGTGAAGTTCTGAAAACACTGTTGAGTCTAAGAAAGCTGAAGTCACTATTGCAAGCTCATCTGCTTCAGTTGACCAATCAAACATTTTAAAACCATCAATTACTGTTCCTCCACCAAAAGTTGGAGGAAAGCAACCTGAGAAACCAAAGGGAAGTGAAACTCAAAGACTTGGTCAACTAAAATTCAACCAAGTAACCAAACTTGAGTCTCATAGAAAGTTTGAAACCAAAGTTGTTGAATGTATGTGCTGTGGTGAACAGGGTCACCTAGCTGCTGTTTGTCAGTTCAACCCAATGAGTAAAGTCAAACTATTTCAAGGACCAAAACCTGTTTTGAAACCAAAGGCTAATTTTCAAAAGAAGCTCACAGGAAGAATTTCACCTGTGAGAAACCATACTTTGAAGCATTTTGGATCTGATTCTAACATAGTCTTGATTGGTAATGAAAGAAATGGAAGTTGTACTGTTTTAAAGAAAAATCGTTTTCCGACTGAAGTACAAGCGGAACATTTTTCCGCTCGAACTCATGTTCAACCGGAAAATAAGTTTCAACCCAGATCAGATACTGCTGGGACATCTACTTCGGTTGCTGGGACATCTACTTCCCAGGGGGAGAAAGATTCTCGAGAAGCAGTGCCGATTACTTCAATCCCATCAAATCAAGCGGCAACGAGTCTGGGTGAATTCGAACAGATGTTGCAGACGCTCGAAGAGGGTGAGTTTGTTGGTGATTTGACGGGTGAACAGTTACAAGCTGTATTTGATCTGAATGATGAAGAAATAAGAAAGGCTTCTAAATCAGCACCAAGGAAATATGAATCGTTTGATCCAGAGTTTGATGAAGACGAAGAAGGTATTTTTGATGAAAAGGTTGAAGTAGAGGATATCACTGAAGAAGAATATCCAGATCTATACTCTAATTTCAACCAGTGTGTTGACGACTTTGAAGTGTTTCCTAAGGAGAAAGATGTTGAGGCTGAAGAAATATTAAAGAAGAAAGAAGCAGAAAAACCTGAAGACCTGGTGGTTAAGGAGGCTAAGGAACAGAAACAGCGTTGGGCATTTGATGAATACATGAAAACGTTTCATGCCAACTATGTTCCTCCTCTGAAGCCAATCAAACAGAGATCGTATGTCAAATTTAAGGGTCAAGCCTCAGGTGATATAATCAGCTGGATGTATTCTGACAGTTTGAAGTGCTACGAGATTAAACGTCAACACGGAATCCAGTACTTCAAATGTGCCAGAGATTTTAGCAATCTGCCAGTTTGGGATATTCGTGATCTGACCCGAAAGCCTTTGTGCAACTATGGCACTGATTGGAAGGGTTTACATTTCAAGAGTATAATTGAGAGGGAATGCCGAGATGGATTTCAATTCTTGGATCCTCAGAAACCCAAAAGGCATCGATCCGGAACAAATATTCATAAAAGAACTGGTAAGAAGCTGATAATTTTTGTCTTCAAGAAGAAACCTGATGTGAGGAAGAAGATTCCTCTGATGAAGATGGAACTTGATTTCATCAAAGATTTGAGGTGGTGGTACTATAACGAGAAGAGTTGTGAAGTAGTTATTGTGCTGAAAGAACAGAACCGAGTTGTGAAGATTTATGTTGGAACTAAAATCTATGTGACTGACGCCATCAAATCTGTTTATCGAAGCATTCGACTGAAGAATCCATGTGAATTGATTCAGATACGCGGGTTGTGATGATCGACGCTTGTAGATTGGACCGAAGACCGTTTTCTGTAAAAGTCAACCGTTCGGGTCAACGGTCAACGTAAAAGTCAACGGAAGATCTGGTCGAGCGAGTCAAGCTTCGGATTAATTAAATAAACTTTGATTTAATTAATATTTCATGTTATTTGATTTACTTGTAATTTTGTTCAGTTATGTTTTTCCGTTGTTAGTCACCCTCACTATATATATAGTGAGGGTGCCCCATTCATTTAGAGAGAGTCTTAGAGAGAGAGTCTCCAAAAGTGGATGGATGATTTCCTTTAGAATGTTGAGTCTTCCATTCTAGAGAGAGAGTGAGTCATGTATTTCTAGAAAGAGAGTGTTGTCATGATTTCTTGTAACTAATCATTCGGTTCAATGAAATCATTCGACTTTGATTATCATCTTTTTCTTGTTTGATTCTTCTTCTCCATCTTTATCTTTTTTCGGGTTTTCGAATCTGAACCTCGTTCTTGCTCAAGATCATGATTCTTGATATGAAAATCGGTCCTGACAAATGGTATCAGAGCGGGTAACCGGTCAGATTTCATCTCACGATGAATCTGGTCACTCGAATCTGGATTTTGAGCTTGAATTGAGTGAAGATGAGAAAACCCACTTTTTGAGATTTTTTCTATTTTTTCTTCATTTCTGGATGGATTCTGATGATATGGATGATTGATTCATGTTTGGGAGTTCATTTAGATGTTATTTCATGTTTTACTTCTGCAAATATGTGAGAAAATTAAAGATCAGAGCTGAAAGTTCGTAACTTTGGAGTTTTTCCCGTTTTTAGGGTTTTTAAAGATTTTGGAGCTTGATTCTCTGTTTTTGGTGTTATTGTTGATGGATTATGATGAAACGAAGCATGAATCTTAGTGGAAATCGCAATCCGAATCCATTGGAAGCATCGGTTTCATCTAAATCTCAACCATTTTGGCAGATCTGGAAAAGCACACACTAGTGCGTGTTTCACGATGTTCTTCGTGTTCTTAAAGATTTCTATAATATGGGTCTGATTCGATCGAGTTTTGCTGCTGTTTAGGATGTCTAAGTGGCCATAGCATGTCTCTAAACCTGATTTGTGTCAACAATCGATGGTTTCCACTCATTTCTAACATTTTTTCAAGGATTAAAGTTGCTACGTTTTTTCCAAGTTTCAAGTGTTCTTCAAGTTCTTGAAGCTGTTGAAGATGTTCTTAACGATCTGGTTCAGCTTAAAGATGCTCTTAACGACCTGAGTTCAGCTTGAAGATTGTCTTAACGACCTGCCCTGGTTCTTAACGATCTGGGTTAATGATCAGGTTGATGAACTTAATGATCTGCTTATGTTCTTAACGATCTGGGTTCACTTGAGGCTTGTCTTAACGATTTGACCTTAAGTCTTAACGACTTGGTCCTAAACTTAATGACCTGGTGAGCTGATCGTTAAACGAAATCTAACGACTTGATTTTTAGGTTTTTGTTCGAGACTGTTTCAAGGGATTCTGATCGTAGGGATGTGTAGAGGGTTGGATTACGAGTTCAGGGACATCAAAATCGTCAATATTCATGAAGTATTATGCAAGTTACAGCTGTTTCACAGTTTTTTGATGTGGGTCTCGGTTTTCCGGCGATGATAATTAGGGTTACGGGATGTATCTGCGTTTTTGTGAGGGAGAAGACAACTGAGATGACGTGGCGTTGGCTGATTGGTTTGGAGGGAATGTTATTTTCTCTCTCCTCGGTCAAACCCTGCCTCTTTTTCTTCCGTTGTTAATTTTTCATTGGGTAAGAGAAGTCTTGTGGACCCCAATTGCCCTAAAAATCAGTCCTTTGTAATGTGGTTGTCGCCAATTAATTGGCTGAGAATTCACGTGGGACCCGCCTGGTATAGAAAGAGCCGTTGATGGCTGCTCCCTTTGTCGTTATCTGATTGGCCAAAGGCCAACTCACGCGGATCGGACTTCCTGATCGTTAGATTGTACCAGATCTCAACCGTAGGATCCATTTGTGTGTTTCTTCAGCCCAATTCTGATTGGCTACCTGGCCATCACGTGGATCACAAATTTCTGCCCTTAGATCCTTATTTTTTTTTCAACCGTTGGATTTTATGGAAGGCCCAAATCTGATTGGTGGAGAGCTTAGCACATAGATTGTGTTTTGTAGTGGAGATTTAATTTGACTAATTAAATTATTTCAGTATTTTTTCGTTAATTGCGAGCTTTTTCTCATCGGTCTTTTACAAGATTAATGGAGATAATTCCCGAATGAAATTGTGGAAAATTTTTATTGGTCACGAATTTATTCAATTTTATTTATTGGGGTTCTCGTTTATTGACGTTACGCGCAACGTTGGCCATCGACCACTGACGAGTTAGCTCTATTATCCGGTTAATTATTCATCTTTCTCGTTATGTCTCACGGTTTTAGTTTTTAGCTGATGCAGCGCTAATGTCAGCTAACCGGATTAACTGGAGTCTCAGTTAATTATGGAATTTATCTGGTAAATCTCTCAGAGAGCCATTTTCTTGACGAAAATGGATGAAATATTTCAGATCGCGCCATTTTCACCAGTATTTCTCAGAAATCTTCAGAATATTTTTCTGAGCTCGTTTTTCTTCAACCAAAATTACGAAGACTCCGGTTATGATCATTTTTCGCTCGGGATCTCAAATTTTCTCCAATTTGACACTTTATTTTCGCATCCAACCTAGTCACGCGGAACACAATATTTATTTATGGATCATTCACAACTGTCAGCATCTGATTTCCGATTTTTCGCGAGATTGTCTGATTTCAAGATTATTTATCTGGTTTCTCTAGGCAACCGATCGTGACGGTTCGACTCTCCGCATCAGATTTTTACGCTTCCGACTTGATGTTTTTGGAGAGATTTAGAGAAATGGGAGGAATTATTATGGAGTTGGATTTTGGGTCGATTATTTGGAGTTGGAGCATGTTCAGTGTTTAATTGGTTTATCTGATTCAGTTTGTTGTGGTTATGACTTCGATGTTCAACATTTTCTCAGTATTGTACCCGACCGTGTGAACCGAGTGAGGTCAGCACTTGGATCTCGACTGGAGCAACGAGAACAGAAGAAGCTTATTTAGAGGGGGAATCTCTACGACAGATTGTCTCGGGTTTATCAGTTTTTCATTGAAGATGTATGGCAGAGCGATTCTTCAGCAGTTGAACAGATTTGAAAGCATCAGTCAAGGGGGAATTGTTGGAACTAAAATCTATGTGACTGACGCCATCAAATCTGTTTACCGAAGCATTCGACTAAAGAATCCATGTGAATTGATTCAGAGACGCGGGTTGTGATGATTGAGGCTTGCAGATTGGACCGAAGACCGTTTTCTGGAAAAGTCAACCGTTCGGGTCAACGGTCAACGTAAAAGTCAACGAAAGATCAGTTCGAGCGAGTCAAGCTTCGGATTAATTAAATCAACTTTGTTTTAATTAATATTTCATGTTATTTGATTTACTTGTAATTTTGTTCAGTTATGTTTTTCCGTTGTTAGTCACCCTCACTATATATATAGTGAGGGTGCCCCATTCATTTAGAGAGAGTCTTAGAGAGAGAGTCTGTAAAAGTGGATGGATGATTTCCTTTAGAATGTTGAGTCTTCCATTCTAGAGAGAGAGAGTGAGTCATGGATTTCTAGAGAGAGAGTGTTGTCTTGATTTCTTGTAACTAATCATTCGGTTCAATGAAATCATTCGACTTTGATTATCATCTTTCTCTTGTTTGATTATTCTTCTCCATCTTTTTCTTTTTTTGGGTTTTCGAATCTGAACCTCGTTCTTGCTCAAGATCAGGATTCTTGATGTGAAAATCGGTCCTGACAATTTATGACCCCATGTGGCTGATCAATTTGTCCAAGGTTGATATAAATGTGCTCTATCACAATCAGATCCTGTATCAGCCTGATTATATGGAGCAGGCGCTGCAGTTCCAGAGGGTGATAAGGATTTGCTTTGCTTTCGACATATATGCCGGGCATAATCATGAGATGGTCTGGGAGGGAGATGAGGCTGCTGATGTTCAAGGATGATAAAGAATGGTCCAACAGTTGCCAAGGGGGAGTTTGTGGATACATTATGTGGCAACGTGCTGGATCAGACAAAGCGTTGAAGACTTGAAGATTACAGCTATTTTGCTGTTGGCCGAACTCTGGCCGAACCCGGCCGAACCTGAGGTTCGGACAAGCTTACGAGTTCGGCCGACCGATGTCTATAAATAGGTTGTAGCTTTGTCTTTGTAACTAGTTTTTAGAAAGAGTTTTGAGCGAGTGTTAAGCAAATGTGTGTTTTGTGTTCTGATTCTCTCTGTAATCTGTTACGATATTAGTGAGAGATTGAGCATTGTTATTTACACCGTTTGTTCTCATTTCTATCACACAATTGATGTCAAACTAAGCCGATCCATTCGCTCTAGCGTTTTCAATCAAGATCTGAAGTATATGTGTTATCATGCTTAGATCTATGTTATAATTGATAGATCTAGGGTTTTTATGATCAAAGATTCAATCTTTTTGTTTAATATATTCATCCCACTTGAGTTTATGATTAAATCTCCATAGATCTATGACTTTCATGCAATTTGGTGTATAGATCTACATGAAAGTTGTCGTTTTGGTTAAGGATCTAGGATTAGATCTTGAGAAATCATTATCATGATATAGATCTAGGGTTTGCTATGTCAAGATTTGAGTTTTATTCTCCAATATGTTGAGATCTATGAAAAGCATGCTCTAAATGGCTAGATCTATGGTTTTGGATATGAATTTTAGTTTTTTATGATGCTATTGTACTAGATGTTCAACATGCATGCTTTATAAATTTTAGGTCTATGGTTTTGGATATAAATTTTAGTTTTTGATATATATTTTACCCATGTAATTG
>JBCNJP010004652.1:0-19929 GCA_039602395.1 Deinandra increscens subsp. villosa | reverse complement strand
TCTTCATTTATTTCATCATAAATTTCATCTCCATCAATAGTTGATAACTGTCAAAGCATCCTCATCCTGCACATGTTTTACAATCAAGGCAGATGAGTCAGAAAATTGATTACCCCAGTTATATGTCCTGTCTTCTTGTGAGACAAATGCTTTTGTAGTTTCAGGTTTAGAATTAGAGTTTAAAGACTCCTTGATCCAGAAGAATTGACTTTGACATTACTGTTTGACGATTCATTTGACTTGGAAGTATACTTTTGGTATTCCTGCTATTGATTTGTCGAATCCAATCCGGCCACCTGAATTCAAATCCTTTCTACCAGTTTTCTTCATGAATCTCTTTACCCGTCTTGCTAGCATTGCAAATTGCCAGTTTATATCCATTAGCTCCAGATCATCCGGGTTGACTTGATCGTAATCTTCTTCGGTTAACTCTGCATTGCTAACCTCCCGTGATAACTCCATAGTAATATGAGATCAAAGCTGACCCCAATGCCATGTAATCTTACGTAGTTGTGACGGAAATAGCCATTTTGCTAGCATCCATGGTATTACTAACTGGAATCGAAACATTACATCCTTGTGATTCATAAGTTGCAGATTTGATCCAATTATAGAATAACCACCTCCAGCTATAAAAGTAGTGGCTGGAGCAGTTGATGTATGTTTTCCATACTATCCTGAAATGGTAGCAGCATTTGAGCCATAGTAAACAGCAGGATTTTGAACTTCGGCTAGAGTATTATTGACATTTTTCATTTCCAGATCTCTAGCCTGCAGTTTTCCCATCAACTTTACAAACGTTAAAGTTGAATACTCTTTATCATTGGTAAGCATAAGCACATAAGGTTCCCACTTCGGCGGTAACCCTTCAAGAAATTTTTTCTTTCAGTTCATCATCATCTTTCTTGAGTTAGACCGTATCCATTTCTGATAATAGATGAAAATACCTAGATATCAGATCAGGTACCCCTTCACCATCAAAATACTTAGAAATTGTCAAACTCTTTTCTCAAAACATTCTTTTTGCTTTTCTTATACTGCTCATTTCCTTCACATCTTTCTTTCAATGTCGTCCATAAATCATGAGAATGTTTACACATCTTGAATTGATGTAAAAGTTCCTTTGGAAGTGCTTGTGTGAGAATTCCATAAGCCTTTTGTTCCCTAGTGTAATCGTTCTTTTGCACTAAATTCAAATTCCTTTGCATAATCGGAACATTGTTTTCATTAACAGGATAATCGTACGGTGCATCCATGGCAGTCCATAGATCACAATCTGTAGTCCCAATATACGCTTCAAACCGCTTTTTCCAATTATGATAGTCTTCAAATTTGAACAGTTTGGGAACTTTCTGAGTAGTCCCAATTTCATATCGTAGTTCAACAGAGTCTGTATTTGCGATTGAATCGCAGAGAATGCTTGGTAATCCGACATTTCGAAAATTGAAGTTTACTGTTTGGTACGAACTCTTCACGAACTCTAATGTACTGTCCAAACTCTTCCGAACTTAGTCCGAACTCGTTTACACTTTATGAACTTCGTCTGAACTCTTACTGAAGTTAATCTTTCCGAAACTTGTCCGGACTCCTTCCGAACACTGGATATCTGAACCCTTATAATGAACAACACTGAACACTCACCGAACTTATTCCAAACTCGGTCCGAACTCCCTCCGAATGTGACACGAACTCTCACCGAACAGAATTTTGACCGAAACCGAACTCCAAGTTCGGAGCGGTTATCGGGACGAACTTGAGGTTCGGACAATCGAAAATTTTGAAAAGTTCAAACTCTCAGAAAAACTGAAACTCACGAGCACCAGATGATCAAGCGAAAGAAAAACACTCAAAACAAGGATTTTGAACGTAAAGCATGATGTACAATGAGCAAATTTTCAGAAACAAAGGTTTTAGAGATGAAAACATAAGATGAAACGAGTTTTTAACAACACAAATGACCAAATTGAACTGAGCAGCACCAGATAGCTCTGATACCACTTGAAAACGCTAGAGCGGACAGATCGTGATTAGTTCGACATCATCATGTAAGCTAAACAATGAACAATTTGTGTGAATAAAACTCAATCTCTCATTCAATAACTGGTACGAGTTATAAAGAGACTCAGAGTTGTTTCACACTACAAAACACACACATAAGCAAAACTCGTTACAGATTTCAAACCTATCAAACTATTTATAGACACGATATTGTCGAACCCTACAGCTGGTCCGAACCCTAGGTTCGGCCTAGATTCGGACAGGGTTCGGCCTACAGAACTTGGTTGAAATCTTGAACTCCACAAAATCATTGTCTGATCCAGCATGTTGCCACATTCAGGTACTAACATATCCTGTAAAAAGTTTTGCTTGAGGACAAGCAGACATTTAAGTGTGTGGATATTTGATAAACCTCAAGTTATACATATTTTTATAACAAATATCCCTCACAAAACGGCACAAATCTGAGTCACTAACATCAAAACAAGTCTCTTTTTTTTTCTTTTTAGTTTTTCAGGTTTGGAAGTGTGGAAAATACAAAAGGAACTGATTATGAACAAAAACAAAAGAAAATTTTCAAAGTTCAAGATTTTCCAAGCCTGGCACGCCCCGTGCCCAAGCTAGCATGCCCCGTGCCGCATCCGAAGATCCTCACGACAAGATTTTAATCGCACACCCCGTGTCTCTGATGGCAAACCATGTCATCTGACACAGCACGACCCGTGCCCAAGCTAACACGACCCCGTGCCATGTCAGAAGGAAGATACCGGATCTTGATGCTGAGTCAGCACGGCCCGTGCCCAAGCTAGCACGACCCCGTGCCATGTCAGAAGGAAGATACCGGATCTTGATGATGAGTTAGCACGACCCATGCCCAAGCTAGCACGCCCCGTGCCATGTCAGAATTCAGCCTATAAATAGCGGACTCCTCCTCATTTGCAACTTGCTCAATTCTTTTCTTTCTCTCTTACGGTTTTGAGTCATTTGGTGTTTTCGAGTCTTGTAATCGAGTTTATAAGAACTCTAACTTAAAAAAGATCTTGTAAGCATTTTGTCTATGAAATCTTCTTTTTCTCTTGAGCAAATCTTTAAAGCCATGCTTGGCTAAATTCTTATACTTACTTGGGAGGTGACAAACCTCTGGTGGGTTGGGTAATGACCTCCTAAGCTTGCTTAAGGTGTGTATAATGACTTTATTAAAAACCCTTTTTATTGAAAGTTTATTATTGATTTTCTGAACCAAACATGCTCTTCGTATCATAGACAATTTGGGAAGTCGAAGTCCCAAAGGTCGGACTTGTGACACCCGGTCGGGGGACGATGCATGATCCAAAAGGTGACTCGCGCCCCATGTTACATGATACGATCGAGGTCCTTATTTCTATATAAGCAAACTCGGCTGACCACGCTGGTGCGGTCTGAAAGTATTTGGTTGGGAATGAGGGTTGGTAATATTTTATCACTTCACGAAAGCCGAGATGGTATGTGTTTGTGAACTTGGCTCTGGTTACGTCAGACGTACACATGCGGAGAGCTAGGTGAGAATGAAACGGACCAGAGTCCCCTAAAAAGATCATTTTCATAATAAGATAATCCGGCACGCAGGGTTGTTCCCTTGCTGGTTCATGACAGCGTGTCGAGTACGGTAAGTCGCCGGTTTGAGGGGCTCCGTAACTAAATGGCGTTATACCACTTTCTTCGGTTACTAGCAGCACCTTCCCATGACGTTCGTACTCCTCGTAGACGGTTGATCGTGGAGATGGTGAATCAGCCTAAGATTCTGAAAGGTGACTGGTCTTCTGCTAATAAACGATCTTAAGCAAGACCAAGAGTCCCCATTTCCTAATCTTAACCATTGGTAAGTTCCCCTAAGTAACACTAACTCTGATTTGCATAACTCTTAAATACCATCTTATTTATTTTCTTTTATTTTCTTTTATTTTTTTTATTTTTTTTAAGTATTCTCTTCTAAACTAACCTTAGATCTGGCTAGATGATAACAGCGAACTGATTATCCAAAGCTCTCATTTTCCATTGTGTCTTGAACGACCCCGATTCAACTTACCACTACTATACTGCACCACGATGGGTATACTTGCCTGTGTAATGTGGTGAAATAGTAGTTGTTAAGAAAATCAGGTTTTATAAATTTAAAAGCTTACAACTGCTAAAATAGGTTTCGAAAAATATTGTCACATTTTAAGTACACCTCAGCACACGTCAGCAAGTGGCGGATGTTCTATCCAGCCTAATCTAGTGAGCCTTCAATGCTAACCCTATTATCAATGTTACCATTGCTTGACCTGCTCACTATTTCAAACATCGTAAGACGTGTAATCTTTCTAAATGCAAAGGCTCTGGGAACCCTACACAGCTTCCATGTTGGCAATGCACGAATTGTGACCTTCTCGGTCATCACGTGCGTATCTGCCGCCGATCTGGTCCTCCAATGAGCACCTGTCACCACCCAGATCGAGATCAGTCTCAAATGTTTCAACCCGTGTTACCGATGCCTGTTCAAATCTCTGTTGTTCACCAGACTGTCTTTGTATCCTCCATTATTTTCTATCATCATGTTACCACGAATCTCATTCCTCACACGCGTCCCCTGTTAGCCACCGTCAACGGCAATGCTGATCGTGGAACCTATGTTGGAGTTTTCAGCTCGGATGTTGTTTGATAAATTGGATGTTAATACTTTGTAATCATTTGAAATCATTGATAAGTCATTCCTCGTATTTATGATGATGTTCGAAACTCTACCATTCTATGTTATTTATGCATCTATGTACCATGTTATGCGGTGTCACTTGTGGAATTCTGAACCATTCATTCCTTATATCATCTAATTTATTTTTGTGTGTACGTTAGGTGAATTCTCGTTGGTGGGTTTGCGAGTTTACACGTTGTGTGGTTACGGGATTACACGCATACCTGCAGACAAGTGGGCACGTTAGCGGGTTACGAACCTACTCACACATGACTCTTCTTTTTTGGTGAACATTTCAAGATAACCATTTAAAATGCCTTCATTTTGATATTTCTCCCGTATCCTCTAGGTATGTGTGTCGGGGAGTCTTCCCGTTTAGAAATTTACGAATTCACAAGTCCACATGTTTATGGGATTACATGTGTATGAGTTTATGACTTTACGACCTCTCGGGTAGATAACCTTATACACGTACCGGTATCAAATCTAGTTATTCAGGATTAAATCTTTATAAGCATTTAGTTATGTCTGCCTTGAGACCTAACTCGTTGATGTTTGTGCTTTGGCATTGTTCACCGTTAGCACCTCCAAACCCTCTTTCCTCTCTTCTCTGTGTACCCTCTTAGTTTTATTTTAGTTATCGTTATAAATCAATATGCCTTAAGTAAATCAGTCATATCTTGCCCGAACATTCAGGCCGTGGCAACTCTTGATGATAAACCAGTCTGTGGACTCAAGCACATAATTACTTGCATATGGAGCGCATGCATCTAGGGCCCAAAATTGTGGAAATTCATCATAATGAAAAAAAGGAATCCGAAAACATCCGAAGACATATAAGGTCTTCCTCCCGTTCACCAAAACGACTTTCACATCACCTTTATGCTAGTACGACTCCAGTTGCTAGTCACTTTATCGTCTCTAACACTCGGGACCCATTCGCCTCTGTGCGATCGTTTCTCCCTCGTGGGTTTTATCTCGTCCACGGTGTTAATTCTTTTAACCGGTGTCATATGCATCAGATTATACATATTGTAATATTAAATATCTTCCACATTATGGTTTTATTCTGATTTACTAATATCAAAACAAAGCCATTTTGCTTTCGTTTTAATATTTCAGGTTAAACAAAGCAAAAAAAATACAAAAGGAACAAATAATGAATGAAAAGAGATCAAAATCACACAAGTTCCAACCTCTGCACAGCACGGCCCCATATCCCTGTTTAGCATGCCCCCGTCCCCGCTAGTAGAAGAATTCTGGATGATCTCCTGTATAGCACGACTCATGTCTATGACAGACACGGTCCGTGTCATTCTCTCAGACTACCTATAAAAGGAGCCCTCCTCCCTCATTTCAACTTGCTCAATTCATTCCTCTCTTCTTGTAGTTTTGTTGAACCATTTGGCGTTTTTATGTTTTGTAATCAAGTTTATAAGAACTTTAACTTAAGTAAGATTTTGTAAGTATTTGTCTATGAATCATTCTTTTTCTTTTAAGCAAATCTATAAGGCCATGGTTGGCTAAATTCTTATACTTACTTGGGAAGTAACAAACCTTTGGTGGGTTGATTAATGACTTTATAAACTCGCTTAAGGTGTGTCTACTAACTTTATGAAAACCGTTTTATTGAAAGTTTATTATTGATTTTTGTACCAAGCGTGCTCTACATATCACGGACCATTTGAGGAGACGAAATCTCATCAACCGGACTTGTGAGACCTGGTTTAGGGATGATGCATGATCCTTCGGGTGACTTGCATCCCATGCTACATGATACATTCAGGGTCCTTATTGTCTATGTAAGCAAACCCAGCTGACCACGTGCGGGCTGAAAGTATTTAGTTGGGAATTGGGGTTGGTAATATTTATCACTTCACGGAAGCCGAGATGGTACGTGTTTGTAAACTTGGCTGGTCACGCCGAACGTGCATGCGCGAGAGCGGTGCATGAAAGAAAGGGCCTTAGTCCCTTAAAAATATAACTTTCATAATAAAATAATCCGGCACGCAGGGTTGTTCCCCTACTGGTTCATGACGGCATGTCGACTATGGTGTGCTAGCCTGAGAGGGGGCCACATAACTAAATGGCATTGCACCATTATATTTGTTTACTAGCAGCACAGTTCCTCGGGGTTCGTACTCCTCGCAGACGGTTGCCTGGGAGAGTAGTGATACTAGATTTGAGGCTGAGAGGCAGTCTAGTTGCCTGCTAGTAAATAATCTTAAGAAAGGATTATAAATACTCATTTAACCTTCTTTAACCACTGGTAATTTCCCCAAGTAATATTAACTTCGATTTACATTTCTTTAAAACACCATCTTATTAAGTATTCTATTTTCTTTTTCTTTCTTAGATAAATTAATTCAATCTAAAATTCAGATTCGGCTAGATGTTGACAGAGGGTTGAGTACCCAGAGACCTCAGCTTCCATTGTGTCCTTAAACGATCTCGATTCAACTTACCACTGCTATACTGCTCCACGATGGGTGCACTTACCCGTGTAATGTGGTGAAATAGTAGTCGTCAAGTAAATCGTGTTTACAAATTTAAAACCTTAAATCTCCTAAAAATGTACAAAAAATATTGTCATATTTTATATACACCTCAGCACACACCAAGCTTTTTGGCTCCGCTGCCAGGGATACAACCGAGGATTTTGAGAAAAGTCTAAGTTAGCAGCCTAGCCATTAGTTTTATTTTAGATTTTTAGATAAATTTTCTTTACTTTATTTTGTTTTTCTATTTTCTCCTACTCATCTATTTTTCTCTGAGAAGTATTTCAAGGATGGATAATAATCCGGAGGAATATTTCGGTTACAATGATGGGTGACCTCAATCTGTATGGTGCAGAATCTACGGTACTCCCCATTATTCTCGGGACTGCTACATTTTAGTAAGAACGCATGCGTTCTTACGAGTGGATGAACCACCAGATGGAAGTCCAAGCCATTTTTACGGTTCGTTTTCACAATCTGCACAAAATAATACTTCTTATCATACTTTTTCCGAGCTAAACCATGATAATTGGCAAGAAGATATTAGATCAAGAGATTTTGAAAATCAAATAACCTCAACATCTTCTCACTCTACATCTTGTTCACATAATTTTTTCTTTGTCTGCATGCAGTGTAATGAGCAGAACTCACAAAGCACAAGCTTTGTTCATACACCACCTATAGAAAATCCATCTTACATCCAGCCTAAGACTGACCTCGAAGAAACCAGGGAAAGAATGTTAGAACATATAAAGGTTCTAGAGGACTATTTTAGTCAAATAAAGAAGGAAGAAAAAGAAGAAATCATAATCAAAGATGTTGTCTCAGATCCCACCATCTTAGAAGCTCATCACATTTCATCAAGTCCTGAAGAAAATGAGTTAGACGCAACCCCTTCTATTCAGATCCCGAATAACCAAGATGCCGAACCAGTCACAAAGACAAGAGAAACACATAGACCAAACGAGGCACAAGTCTCCTCATCAATGAATGGTAAGAGCAAACCTCTTCCAAATCAGGTATGCATTTCTCCACCTTCTCTTGAAAGCCTTTCTAGCATACCCACTAATGCAATATTTTTCAAAGAGATGTTACTTCACCTCGAATAATTAAAGTATGTTATATTTACAAAGGAACAGTCATTCCACTTTCTGATAAATATTATGTTCCATGTTTTATCAAAAAGAAGATACAAATTATTGTAGTTGATGGTAGTTTACTAGTAAATATGATGCCTACCCAGTGCTTAATAAAATTGAGTTAGGCCAAATGACCCCTTTTTGTCTGCTGTTCATTTTCTCTTATCGATCTACCCGACTATCGAAAGGAATCATTAAAGACGTTCTAATCCGTGTTAACAACGTTAACGTCCCCTCTGATTTTGTCATCCTTGATGAGATTCCTTTAGTCTTCAGAAGACCCTTCTTAGAAACTTGGAGATTCGTTATCAACCCGGACAGTGAAGAAATGGCGCTCTAACTTGGAGATCACAAGCTTTTCGTGAAGATCGAAAGATCCCTTGGGTATCTTGCATCTGACGATCCTCCTTGGTTCCAAGAAGTAGAAGAAGAAGAGTTCGCCAAGGAAATCATGTAAGAGGAGAAGAACCCATCTGCTGACTATGACCACTCGACGCCTGAGTCATTCCATGATATTTAAGCCAACCCAGAAGAGGAAGATTCGAACAGCACGTCGGCAGCTACGGATCAATCTGCTCTGGAACTTAAGGAACTCCCATAAAATCTAGAGCACGCCTTCTTAGATGAAGATCGCAACTCGCCTATGATCATTTCTGCATGCTTGAGTCCACAAGAAAAGGAAGCATTACTTTCTCTTCTGTGTAAGCATAGGATAGCATGGAAGCTCTCTGATATTAAAGGAATTAATCCATCACTCTGCACTCACAAGATCCTTATGGAAGACGTATATAAGGCCGTTGTTCAAACACAACGAAGGGTAAACCCTAACGTTCAAGATGTGGTGAAAAAGGAAGTTGTCAAAGTTCTAGATGTCGGATTTATATACCCCATATCTGATAGCCCTTGGGTTAGTCCTGTTCAGGTGGTACCAAAGAAAGGAGGAATGACTGTCATTACGAATGACAAAACCTACTCGCACAGTCACTGGCTGGAGAGTCTATATAGACTATAGAAGGCTAAATGACGCAACCAGAAAGGATAACTTTCCTCTGCCATTCATAGAATAAATGCTCGAATGTTTGTCTGGATATATCTATTATTTTTTTCTTGATGGTTTCTCCGGGTATTTCCAAATCCCTATAGACCCAGAGGATCAAGAGAAAACGACATTCACATATCCACACAGCACCTTCGCCTACAGACGTACGCCTTTTTGAAAGATCGTGAGCGATGGATCGTCTACTCGATCTAGCTATTTTGAAGTACGAGAAGTAATTAAATGATTGTTTATTGATCAAAAAAATTCAATTACAATTTGGACAACACTAAGAACTCTCACAGAGAAAACACACTCAGAAACTCACACATAAGCTCTGAAGTTCTCAAATTTCTACTGAAGATTACACACAAAGTTCTATTTATACTCGACACTATGTACAAGAACAGGAGCTCACAAATAGTGGCACTTCGTGTCACTTCGTGAGGTCACGAAGTGTGACTTCGTGTCTCACTTCATGTGCAGCATCTTTGCATCATTGCCTTGTTCAGATACTTCACACGATGAACCGATTACTCTAACAAACTCCCCCTCGACGTGTGAAGTATCTGGTTCATCCCATAGTCTTCAATAAAACTCCCCCTTAACTGGATGGTTAGCCCAATCTTGAATACTTGACTATGCACAATGTATTTCAACTCTATCAACAACTTCAGAAGACTTGAAGTTGTGACATGCTTCTTCACTTTAGAACCTATCTAATCATGTATTCACCTTCACCATATGCATTTCTTCATAACATGCATTTTCTCCCTCTAAAATGAAAAACTCTATTTTTGGATTTTTCATTTTATAAACACAAGACACTATTTTTGGTTTTTTTTTTCAATTTTCTCCCCCTAAAGTATAAACGAAATGTAAAGAAAGAAAATTGATCAACCGAAACGGATACCTGTCCATTTTTTCTTTCAGACAGATTTTAGGTTATCATGAAATCTAAATTAAGAATAAGCAGAATACTCTTCCATCAACAACTTTTCAATCGCCGATAGGTCTTCCAGAAGTACCTGCACATTGGTCAAACACATCAGTTTTTAAATGATCCGAAAGGATCGCTTCTGGTAGACCAGTGTCCTGATTTCCTTTTGAAACCACTTTAGGTTTCCATTGTTGTTGTTTTGGTAAAGTAGCACTTGATGAATCAGTCACAGTAGGATGTGACGAACAACCTACCAATGGAACATTTGAAAATTTGGAATAAATCATTCTTGCCTTTTGTAAAATGTAGGTTTAAATTCATCAAATACTCTTCCATGTTCATCAATGAATTTTAGTTTGGTAGTTTTACCAACAAATGGAATATTTCCTCTTCTTTGAGTAAATACAGTAGGAACCGAACAATCTTGTGCCATATGCCCCTTTTGGTGACAATTGTAACACAATCGACTATTTTTGTCCCACCGTTTAGAAACCCGCATAGTTTCACAAAACACATTATCTCCAAAAAGATCATAGAAATAATCAAATACCTGATGCCTGTGATGATGAACCCATTTTGATGTCAGGCTTTTTGGAGTAGAATGAGAACCGCCAGAAGAAAAACTTGCAGATTGCTTCTTCTTGTTCTTTGGATCAGCATTTTTCTCAAAACTTCAGAAATTTTCTAAGCATCCACGCAATGAAGTTGAAATTCTTTGTCAGAAAATATTTGTTCCGAACCCTTGAGCTTGTAGAATCTCTCAGGTTGAACTTTTTCAACTCCAAAAACATCCTTTTGAACTTGCTTCAATTTAGGGGCTGTTTGGTAGGATCTGTATTATTAAATGCTGAATCAGTAATATGTCTGATTGTATTAGAGGTTCTGAATCAGTTAGTACTGAACTAGTAAGTGCTGTTTGGTTGGACCTCTAAATGGTTGTGCAGAATTGTAAGTCCAGAAAACGGTCCAAAGACGATATCACAATCCTCGAACACCATGCGGAATCCAGTGTTAATAGTGATTCAAGAACAATCGATAAATATATTGAAAAGATGATCAAAACACGAAAGAAACACAAACCGATTAGAGGCACACTTGAATAAACCTGATTGCACTACACTTGAAGAATTCGAAATTCTTCAAGAGAGAATTTCGATTACACTATGGGAAAAAACACAAAACCAACAACACCAGTAACCTATTCTAGACAATAATAGGTTCTATTTATAGGAGATGATTAGCTTGTTTTCCAAGCTAATCTCCTAAACCCTAATTAACTCAAATTCCCGTATTTGACATTTCAGGCCCACTAAACTCCATCTAAACTCTTTCTAAATGAGCCCAAACATGTCTAAATTGGCCCAATGACCCAATATACCCATAACCCAACTAATTTTCACCTATTCTATCACATAGGCCTTCAAAATAATCCGCCAATAGGTGATTTAATACACAAGCCACAAATTATTCCCTTACAATCTTCTCCTTGGCTTGTGATATTAAATGTCTTCTACTTGTTGATACACGATATGGCAATGAGCTGGATCAGACAAAGACACGAAGATTTCAAGACTTAAGTTCTGGTGGCCGAACTCTGGCCGAACCTTGGCCGAGCCTTGGTCGAACCTCAAGTTCGGACAAGCTTAGGAGTTCGGACATCCGTAGGCCTATATATAGTTTTGTGTGTGTCTTTGTAACTAGTTTTTGAGAGTTGAGCGAACTTCTGTGTGAGAGTGTGTGTTTGTACTCTGATTCTATAATTATCAAGTATTAATGAGAGATTGAGTTTATTTACATCGTTTTGTTTGCATTCTCATATACACGATTGTTATCGAACCATACCGATCCCACACTCAGGCGTTTTCAAGTGGTATCAGAGCTTTCTGGTATCGTTTGGTTCGACTTGGTGCAATTCGTGTGTTTTGAAGTTCGCTTTCAAGTTTATCTCTGAAAAATTACGTCAAAAACGTCATGTTTCACGTCAAAATTCCTTATTTTTGTTCAAAACTGGTTATCTGAGCTCATTTGAGTGTGTTTTCTGGTGAGATCTAAAAATTTCCGAAAAATTCTCGTTCGGCCGAACCTGCAGTTCGGTGCAACCGCTCTGAGTTTCAAGTTCGGAGTGTAGTTCGGTAATATTCTTCGTTCGGTGAGAGTTCGGTGGTCCTTCGGAGAGAGTTCGGTGAGAATTCAGTCTCGGGGAGAGTTTGGACTAAGATCGGAGAGCGATCGGTGAGATTTGAGTTCGGAGCAAGCTCGGTGGACGTTCGGACTTTGTTTTCAAGTTCGGTGATAGTTCGGAGCACGTTCGGAGTCTGAAACGAGATCAGAGCAAGTTCGGACATATCAGAATTTTGAATTTTTTTTTTCAAAATGTCGGATTATAACACGTTTGCTGCTATTTAATCGCAGATGCAAACATTACTGAATTACGATAATGAAATCAGGACGACTCAGAAAGTTCCCAAACTTCTTAAGTTTGAGGATTATGCTAATTGGAAGAAGAGATTTGAAGCTTATATCGGCACAACGGATCCAGACCTATGGATTGCTATGGATACACCATATGTGTATCCTGTTGGTGAGAAGAATGTTCCTATTATGCAAAGGAATCTGGATCTTGAACAAAAGGCTGATTTTATTAAAGAGCAAAAAGCATATGGTTTGATAACTCAAGCTTTACCTAAAGAATTGTTACACCAATTTAATGTTACAAACATTCTAATGAATTATGGACGACACTGAAAGAAAGGTGTGAAGGCAACGAACAGTACAAGAAAAGTAAGAAGAAAGTGCTAAACAAGGAGTTTGACAACTTCAAACATTTTGATGGAGAGGGCGTTCCAAAGTTAATTTCAAGATATTGTCACTTGTTGTCTGAAATGGACAATGTCCAAATCAAGAAAGATGATGAAGAGCTTAAGGAGAAATTGCTAGAAGGTCTGCCATCAAAATGGGAATCTTATGTGCTGATGATCATGAATGATAAGGATTATTCTGAGTTGACATTTGTGAAACTATTGGGAAAATTGCAAGCTAGAGATTTTGAAATGAAAAATGTGAATACTACTCCAGCAGCGGTTCAGAATCCTGATGTTTACTACCGATCAAATGCAGCAACAATTTCAGGTAAGACGGCAAAGATAACAAGTTCTGCACCAGCAACGGCGTTTGTAGCTGGTAGTCTACCTGGACATGTTTCAAATTCAGGAACCGGAATGGGTTTACATAGTGGTGATTACAATTACAACTCTGGAGGAAGTAGCACATCAATTCCAGCAAGTAATTTGGTGAACACGGGAAAGATGGCTATGTCTGTTTCAACAACTGAAGATTGATATGGCCCTTGTTTCTGCTTTAGTGTCATCTTATTATGGACTTATAACTGGAAATGTTAGCAATGCTGCATTGACGGAAGAAGATTATGATCAGGTGGATGCTGATGATTTGGAGCTAATGGATATAAATTGGCAATTTGCCATGCTGGCTAGAAGGGTAAAGAGATTCTTGAAAAACACGGGTAGAAAAGACCTGAATTCTGGCGGCAGAATTGGTTTTGACAAGTCGAAAGTGAGATGTTATAACTGTTCTAATTTTGGTCACTTCGCTCGAGAATGCTCTCAACCGAAAAAGCAGGAATATCAAAAATTTGTTCCCAAATCAACTGCTTCTGGATCCAACAACACATCAAGTTCAGGGAGTCCTTCTAACTCTAAACCTAACACTGAACCCATAAAAGCTCTTGTATCTCAAGTAGATAAAACTTATAATTAGGGTAATCAGTTCGTTGATTCATCTGCACTAATTGTGACACATGTGCAGGATGAAGACACTATGACGGAAACTACTGAAAATGAAAGTGAAGTTCATGGTGAAGCGATTGATGAAGGTTTTGTTGGAGTCGATGATCATCAATCTATTTCAGAAGAAAAGTTTGCTTTCATGGCTGGTTTGTCTGAGAAAGTCAAGTCTAATGCTATTCTCTTGTTAGAAAAACAAGTTCAACTTCTAACTGAGGAGAAGGAAGCGTTGATTCGTGATTGTGAAGCAGCAAAAGCTGAAGCGCTTGACATAGCAAATGATTTCGAAAACTTATATCAGAAGAGTCTTCCACTGAAGGAGCGATATGAGAAAGCTCAGCAAAACGCTGTCGAAATTGCTGAAAAGATGCTTGTACTTCAGAAAGAAATGCAGAAACTATCAGATGAGAACACAAGTTTGAAACAGGAGGTCGGCACATTGAAAAGAAGCAATCTCACAGAATCTGTGGTTCT
This sequence comes from Deinandra increscens subsp. villosa, assembly GCA_039602395.1. NCBI lineage: Eukaryota > Viridiplantae > Streptophyta > Magnoliopsida > Asterales > Asteraceae > Deinandra > Deinandra increscens. The sequence continues at coordinate 5,334 of JBCNJP010004652.1, read as the reverse complement.
AATGGCCGATACCTCAAAAGTAGTTTCGTATCCTTTAATGTGCAAATCGTGTGATGATTTTGCTACTGCTAAGAGTACGCTCTTAGATGAGAAGACAAAACTTAGTGATCTTTTGTCAGTAGCAAAAGCAGATAAGAATATATACAAAGAAAGATGGGAGGGAACTACCAACGAGCTATTGTCCGTACATGAGCAGTTACGATTATAAAAATTCGATTTTTCAACTCAGTCTGAACTGCTTGTGTCCGTTCAAAAGGATTTGGCTGCCAGTCAAAAATCTGTTGCAGATCTCAAAATTGAAATTTTTGAATTAAAACAAAAACTGGATTTTGTTCAAGTTTCATCTTCCTTTGCCAATTTTCTTTATAAAAATGAAAAGGAAAATGTTTCTGGTAAACTAAGCCAAGTTCCGCCTCCGGTCATTATCACAAATGGTCCGTCTGAAGAGAAACTGGATGTTCCTTCTCATGCCAAGCAAACCAATCATCACTCAGCTAATTCAAAGTCTGACAAAAATTCAACCGGAAAATCTATTTTGGATTCGACGGTTGATGAACTTTTTTACGATGTCTCAGATTTTGATAAAGTTGATGATTTAGTTTCTGAAATAGATGTTGAATGTTCCAAAACCATTCCTTCTAAAGTTTCTAAGCCAGATCACAAAGATTTGATTTCAAAACATGATTTTTCAACGATTAAATCTGAGCTTACGAAATTGAGTGTGTTCGAACAAAAACAGATTGCTCGGAGCAAATCTGTTAAAGGTAAGAAAGTTAAATATGGTGGAGTCGGATTTGAGTCTTTGGAAAATTCAAAATCTTTTGAAAAAGGGTCTTCTTCTAAAGATTCAAAACCTGCAAAAGCCAAGGCTAGCAATCCCACTTTGAAAACCAATTTTAACAATTCTGACCAATGGGTGACCTATCGCTTGAAAGGATCTGATAAGATTTATAGCGATAAAGATTTTCCTTTGGATATGGTCAATCCCAATTTAATTGATCACATTTTTTCTGGTAAATATGATCCTGCTTATGATCCCAAGATGAGAAGTGTGCCCATTAAGGGGGGTAATGGCAGTGATAATGTAATGGACACACTTAATTCTGAATTTGATTCGGGGTTGGTTAACAGAGTGAAAAATTATGCTCAAAAGTCTTCAAATAATAAATCATCAAAATCAACCTTTCAATCACCACCAGGAGGTTTTTATAATCAAAGGCAACCAAATTTCATAAAATCGAATCCGTATGTCAAAAAGTCACAATTTTACAATGACGAAGGTTTTTATGATGAGTTTGGTTGTGGACCAAATCAATCTGTGTTTGGTAGGGGTCCAAAATAGGTTGATTATGGAGGTCAGAATGATTTTGTTCCAAGGTTTGGTGGGAGAAGAAACAGTTTCAGAATTACAAGGATCAACATTTTTCTGAAAATTCATATGTTAGAGGGCATTTTGGATATTGTGATGATTTTTCAGAAAATGTTTCAGGATATGAGTCAGGACATAATGATGAGTTTGGAAATCATTATGTGCCTAATCAAAAGGCTTTGAAACCCAAGCCCCAAAAACATGTTGTTGAGTCCGAAGTGGATGATGACACGAGCGAAAAAGTTGTAATAGATAAACGAAAATGTTTTAAGTGTAAAGCTCGTGGTCATACATATCGGACGTGTCCATTAAAGAAGCCAAAATCTGGCAAATCTGACGCAGAAAAATCTGATGATATGTCTGAAGGTTATCAAACTGATACAAAGAAGAAAGTCAGATTTGTGGATGAGCAAGGCAGAGTTCACTTTAATAATATATCATCAGAATTTCATAAAAATGACAAGAAATCAGAAAGTGAATTTTCAAATATTAAATCAATTTTGAAAAATTCTGCTGCTAGCTCCTCAGGCTCTTTAAATGAAGCATGGAAACCTAAGGGTTCGTCCATGGCTGGTGATGACTTTGTTGAAGATGACGGTCGACCCAAAGCTTCAAGCTTGGGTTCGTCCCGAAACTAATCTTCTGTTGTAATTTATGCAGGGATCTTCGCGACAACTGATGAATAACATTTGGGTTGTTGATAGCGGAGCATCTCGACATATGACTGGTGATATCTCTTTGTTGCATGATGTGAAGTACTTCGATGGAGGTAAAGTAACATTTTCTGGAAACAAAGGAGGTCAAGTCACCGGAATTAGTAAACTTTCAAATGGTGCTGTCACATTTCGAGAAGATTGAATTTGTTCAAGAATTGGAGTATAATCTTCTGAGCGTTTCCCAGATTTGTGATAAGCAATTCACAACTGCTTTCACGGGGAGTGAATGTTTGATTCTGAAACCTGAGTTCAAGATTCCAGATGAATATGTGGTAATGCGAGCACCGCGATTCTCGAATTTGTATATGTTCGATATGAACTCAGCTAAAGCAACTGTCGCTGGTCAATGTTTCTTATCAAAAGCATCCGAGAGAGATTCCATTATGTGGCATCGTCGCATGGGGCACATCCATTACAGAAAAATGAACGAACTTGTGCGGAGGGGTCTTGTCAAAGGGGTTCCAAAGCAACAGTTTGTCTTCAACGATGTGTGTGTGAGTTGCAAGAAGGGTAAACAGAAAAGAAAATCCCATCCACTGAAGAAATACCATTCAATTGAAGTTCCGTTAGAATTACTTCACATGGATTTATTTGGTCCTGTGAATCGTCAAAGTATTTCTGGGAATTGGTATTGTCTTGTGGTTACTGACGAATATTCAAGATACTCTTGGGTTGATTTTCTGGTCTCTAAGGATGAAACTTCAAGAATTCTTATCAATTTGATTACAACACTTGAGTCTTTGTATAAATTGAAGGTTCGAATGATTCGTAGTGACAATGGCACGGAGTTCAAGAATTTAGCCGTGAGGACATTTTGTATGGAAAAAGGAGTTGTACATGAGTTCAACACTCCATATACACCTCAACAAAACGGCGTGGCAGAAAGAAAGAATCGTACTATCATTGAAACAGCACGAACGATGTTGGCTGATGCTCAATTACCTGTCCCTTTCTGGACGGAAGCTGTCAACACCGCATGTTACGTGCTTAATCGAGTGCTTACGGTTAAACGTCTTGGGAAGACATGTTATGAATTACTCAAGAATCATAAGCCGAATCTCGATTATCTAGAGCCTTTTGGGTGTCCCTGTACTGTTTTAGCGTCTGCGGGCAAATTTGACGACAAAGTCTTTGAGGGATTGTTTGTCGGATACTCAAATCAAAAGAAACGAGTATTTAATAAGCAGACTGGTACGGTGGCTGAATATTTGCATGTGGATTTTCAATCCTATACTTTACCGCCCAGAGGTGTTGGACCGGACTGGTTGTTCGATTACAAAGCTCTTTTTGAAAATCTTGAATCGAAGCCAGAGATGTCTGATGAACAACTTACTCGAGTTTTCATTGAATTACAAGACGATACTCTGGTTCTAAATATACAAACTCTGCCGACTCCAGTAGTGCCTGTTGCTAATGATTACATGACCGAGACTTCAAATGATTCGACAGTTGCAGCTGATGATATGTCTTCAGATGATGATAGTGAATTTCATGAAGCCGTGACACATCAGGTGGAAATTCCTACTCAACAACTAGATCCACAAGTTGATGCTACTTCAAATGAAGTTGAGGCTGATTCAACTGATAATGTGGTCGATCCACAAGTTGATACTATTTCAAATGATGCTGATGTCAATACAACTGAAACTGTGGTGGTTGAGGAAGATCCTGTTCCTGGTATGGCTGAAACGGTGGTTGTTCCTATTCATCAAACGCTCCGGATAAACACCATTCATCCGCAAGACAATATTATTGGTGATTTAAATGAAGGAGTGCGTACGAGACATCAAATCGAGAGCAGTGCGTTACTATCAGTTTTGGAATCTGGTGTATAGGAAGAAGCGTTCCATTCATGCTTTATATCTCAGATCAAGCCAAAAGATGTTCATGAAGCTTTATTAGATGGTTCGTGGGTTGAAGCAATGCAGGAAGAATTACTACAATTTTAAAAATTAGGAGTGTGGCACCTGGAAGATTTGCCAGCAGGAAGCAAAGAACCGTGTGGAACACGGTGGGTGTATAAATGCAAACGAGATGATCGTGGAGTCATAGTCCGCAACAAGGCTGGTTTGGTTGTTCAAGGGTTTTCTCAGGAAGAAGGAATCGATTTTAACGAGGTGTATGCACCGGTTGCCAGAATTTAAGCAATCAGAATATTTTTGGCATATGTCGCACATCGTGGATTCAAGGTCTTCCAGATGGATGTTAAGAATGCGTTTCTTTACGGCAAGGTTAAGGAAGAAGTGTACGTCAAACAACCGCAGGGATTCTTCGATCCTGATTATCCGGAGAAGGTTTATAAGTTGGACAAGGCACTATATGGTCTCCATCAGGCTACTCGAGCTTGGTATGAGACGTTGTCAACTTATTTACTCGACAACGGATTCAAGTGTGGGTTGGTTGATCCTACTTTATTCTGTCGTAAAACGGGGGAGGATCAGCTACTGGTACAAATTTATGTGGACGATATTATTTTTGGCTGCTCAAACGAGAAGTTATCGAAGGATTTTGAGACTTTAATGCAAACAAGGTTCGAGATGAGTTCAATGGGGGAAATGTCATTCTTCTTGGGCTTACAAGTTCAACAATCTGACAAAGGAATCTTCATTCATCAGACAAAATATGTGAATGATGTCCTGAATCGATTCAAGGTGGAAGATGTTCGCATTCCTGGAACTCCTATTCAGCTGTCACATGGCCTGTGTCCTAACGAAGACGGTGAAACAGTCGATGTCACTCGTTATAGGGTAATGATAGGTTCTTTAATGTATCTTACAGCTAGTCGACCTGATATAATGTTTGCTGTATGTTTGTGTGCCAGGTACCAAGCAGCACCTCGGGTTTCTCACATGGAAGCAGTTAAGAGGATTCTAGCTTATCTGAAGGGTAATGCAGATCTCGGAATCTGGTATCCTCATGATGATAAGTTCGACCTGTCGGGGTATACAAATTCAGACTACGGCGGTTGCAAGATCAACTTCAAGTCAACAACGGCCGGATGTCAGTTTCTCGGCGACCGGTTGGTATCTTGGCAGTGTAAGAAGCAGACTTCTGTTGCCACATCCATGGCTGAAGCTGAATATATAGCGGCTGCTAGTTGCTGCTCTCAGGTTTTATGGATACAAAAGCAGATGCGGGATTACGGTTTGAAGTTTCTTACTACTCCAATTTATATAGATAACTCGGCTGCGATTTGCATAACTAAAAACCCCGTTCACCACTAAAAAACGAAACATATTGATATTCGTT
>JBCNJP010004651.1:0-30610 GCA_039602395.1 Deinandra increscens subsp. villosa | reverse complement strand
TTTAGGAGAGAGTATAGTCTCCTTTATGTGGGGTTGTTGGCTATGACAAGGATAGAGACAACTCATGTTTTTTTTACTACTCAAGATTAATTTGAACCAAAAATAGTTTGACATTATTATGTTTGAAAGTTTCAAAAACAAATCACTAATTTTGTATATTCTGTTCAAAGAAATCGGATAACATAAGATGTATAGTTGTTTGAGCAAAGAGTAAAAAAAAAACAGTGATATATTTTGGGAGGAGTTTTGAGTTTAAGTAAACTCACCATAAACTCACTTTTGTTTTGAAGATTCAAACACAAAAACCAAAATATTTTAAGAACATAGCAGAAAATAAGGTTTTGAACAAATTTGGGAGGAGACTTCAAAAACCTTGTCAAGAAAAAAAAGATAAAACATCTCTATTTGTTACAAAAACAAGTAATATGGACACAAAGTTTGAAAAAACCAACCGTTCGGTTGCGTTTTCTCGACCATGGCTCTGATACCAATTATAGAAATCGGGGTCGGTGAGCCAAGTTAACCCTAGTGGCATCGGTGCGGAAGCGGATCAGAGACTTTGTGAGCTCGTCTTTGTAGAACAAATATAAACACCCGAAAGAACATAAAGGACCAGATCTTCAACTTAGGTGTTTGAGATGTGATGATGATAATGAGGATAAATATAGAAGATGTGATAAAAGAGATAATGTAGAGATAATCATAGATGAAGTCGAATGATTATAATTACCTACACCACTCATACCTGGTTCATGAACAAGTGTTCATGAACCCACACAACTTCAAAGTTTCATGTCTAAGCTCTCTCAAGCTATCACTCATCAAATCTTTTACATGAGAAAGACTTACATTATATACTAACCAACTAAGACTAAGGGCAAACTTGTAAATGACACAACTAGACTAGTGACATAAATAATATAACAATAAATAATAAAGTCACTAATGCCAAGTCTTTGGTTAGTGAGAGTCTTCGAGTCATAAACTTCACCGTGTTGTGCAAAAGGTTGATGATAAGTGGTACGTTAATTTTCATCTTGTCACACCCCGGTCAACGGATTGGGTGTGAGCGAGACGGAATCATAGTCGCAGATATACAGAACAACTTCTACTAAATTCAAACGTCATTAAAACATAATACCATTCATGTTGCAGCGGAAAGATGTGGTGAAATGATATTGTCTTACATTTGAATAAAAGTCTTAGTTTGATATTGAAATCATAAAGTAGTTTATTTAAGATAGGTCGGGACTACGACTCCGGTAAAGCAGGGTCGAAAGTTACAGTGAAGCCCCATTTGCACGTCTTCCATGATAAGCTTAGATACCTGAGAAATCATGAGCTTAAAAAGGTCAACATAAAGTTGGTGAGGTTCACAGGTTTTTGATTCTATGGTAAGTTTGTAAAAACAGTTCACAGTATGTTGGTAAAACAGTTTACGATATACTTAAATGTTACGTTGGTTTACTGTCGTGGTTGCAAGATCTCCCATGAACCTCAAATTCGAATACTAACGGATTTTCCACTCATAGCATTCTGTCTCAAGAATACCGAACATGCTAGAATAACTGAGGAGTACCCCTTGACAATGTACGAAGTCAGGATTGGAGCTACCAATCTGGACAGGGTTGTCAACCCAAATAGATCTATTCACTAGTTATCGTTTCAAGCAGAACTAATCGAATTCAATTAATAGTGGGATTCAGTTGTACAAACGTTTATAACGATAGTGTACCAGAGTTTGGGATACAGAATGGAACATGTAGTGATCATACGGCTAACATGTAAACCATAACATTAAGTAAAAAGCATTTTATCATTTCATGATTTCTCCCCCCTTAAGTGAAAAACAATTGTAAAGAAAAGGGGCCGTGAAACTCACATGATTCAGTGATGATGATGGATTACCGGGTGGCAACTAGCAAGTAAAGTCCTAATAAAACATAAGACAATATGCATAAAGATCCACATAATCATTTGAGTAACGAACGTTACCCAAATGATACCGGTCAAGTCTTGACGTATAATCCCGTTTGTAGCATTTGAAAACTCATTAGTTAATCAGTTTAAAATCAGTAAATGCTAATGTTCAAGTATGAAAGCATTTATGTAAATTGAATACAAGTAATGAGCATGTAATCACGTATCAAGAAGGCCAGTTCAATCAAGTCTTGAATATTGTTTTAAATAATAATATTTATTATTATTTTTAAGTTTGCTCGATCGATTGAATAATTAATCGTGTTAAGTTATAACATACATAACTAGAGTTCATAATTATTATCGAAATAATTATTCTAACTTGCCGGAATAATTTATCAAATTATTACAAGTTCACGATTAAATAATTAGACACTAGTTTAGCAAATCATTAAAGTTTATTTAATATTTAAACTTATGTTAGGATAATTAGGGTTTCCATGTTAAAATAAGTATAATTATTATTAAAATAATTATCATTAATAATCATGATGAGTTTAACTCAATTTAGGGTTTCTAAGCTCATACGGATAATTATTTGTCGAAAACAATTATTTACGTTTCGATACGCCGTAAAACATTTTCAAAACGTTTAAAGATTTCATTTCATTTTCAAACGTTTTTAAAAATAAAACATTTGATCCAGTTAAAATTTTTTGATTATTTTGATTTATTTAAAATAATCAAAAATGTTTAAAATCTGTTTTTCATAATTTCTACAAGTCTTTTGATTTTATTTTTATAAAATCATTTTTAAATGGCTTTATGTATTAAATAAAGCTAAGGTTTTAAATTGAAGACTTTTTATAGAAAATTTCCAACATAAAACATTTTTCACTTTTTGTATAAAATCCAAGATTTTATACTTTTCAAGTCAAGTGTTATAAGAATGTTTATTTACCATTTTTTGCCATAAAATATATCCATATATATTTTATCCATTTCATTTTTTTATAAAATCTAAACAAGTCATTTAAGTCTCGTGTTTTTAGATATTATATTTTTATAAAATGTGTCCATTTTATATAATAAATTCCACGGTGAGATTTTATGGTTTAATTTATTCAAGTAATTTTTATGAAATTACTAAATTAATAATTTAACCATAATGGGTTTATTTAAAGGTTTTTATGCTATCATTTTATGTTCAACATTATGGTTAACACATCCTAACGTCCATATTAGTCCAAATGTGTCGCCAGCACCGTTTTCAGTCTATGATAATTTTTATTAGCATATATTAATCCGTAAACGAGATGATTAACAACTAACATCACCAATAACAATTCTAGTCGTTTATAACATATAACACATGATAATATCAACATATAACCATGCAAATATATATATATATATATATATATATATATATATATATATATATAAATCCTCATAAAATCACTAAATGATTTAATTGAACCATTAAGTTTATAACATAAACTTTAGATTTAAAACACCACATAAACTCATTTTCAAACCTTATTCTTAAGGTTTTCAAAAGCAAAGCGAAAGAAATTGGTTTAAGTATTTTTGGTCGTTAGGAAAACTTGGGTTTTTATCGGTTTAGTTGTCAAGACTCGGGGAATCATTCGGGAACGTTATCAACGTATTAAAAACACATAAACGATAACCGTTTAAAAGACTCACAATGCGGGAGGAGTTAAAACCGTGAAGAAAAGAGAAATGTGGCGGTTTGCTCGATGGTTCTCGGCGGTTCGCGGTGGCGGCTCACAGCAGCCCTCCGGCAGTAGCATGATGGCGGCTGAGGGTGGCGAGAACAGCAGCAGCAGGAGTCTCGATGTTGGTGGTGGCGAGCTGTGATGGATAGCGGTGGTGGTGCGGCTTGGTTGGTTGTCGAGTACAAGAAAAGGTAAAGAAACAAGGTGGCGGGGGACTGTGGTCGAAGGTGGTGGTGGCATTTCACGGCTGCCCACAATAGTGGCAGCAGCAGCAACTGTGACCGGCGACAGCAGGTGTAACCGGCGGTTAGCAGCAGTCGCACAACAACAGTTAGCGGGGTGGTGACGGTGGTGGTTGTTTCAGCGGCGATAGCGGCCAAGGGTGGTGGTGGTTCTGCGCTTCCCGACGGTGGTTCAGTAGCAACACCACAGCAGTGGCGGCACAGTAGCAGCAGGGTGACAGGTGCACGGCGGATGGTGGTGGTGTGTTGCCGTCAAAAAGAAAAACGCAGGGGTGTTTGGTTTGCTTGACGTCCATCGAAAAGAAAAAGAAAAGGAAAGGGATGAGGTGAGTGGCGGTGGTTGTTGCTCGTCCGGCAGAGAGAGGATGGAGTGGTGGCGGTGGTGTTGTTCACGACTTCACGACAGGCACAGCAGCGGCAGCAGGAGCAGCTCCGGCCAGTGGTGGCAGCAGAGATGGTGGTGGCTGTTGTTGTTTTGCCGGTGGATGAAGAGAGGGAGTGGTGCTCACATAAAGAAAGAAAGAGGAAGGTTTGTTCTTGTATGCTTGGTCACTAAGAAAAAAAAGAAAGAAAAAGAAGAATGGTTGGAAGTGGGTGGTTGTTCTTGCTTTACGTGGAAGAAGAAGAAAGGAAGGAGAGGTAGGTGGAGTTGGTGTATGTGAGGGTGTGATGTGGTGAATTTATCATCACAATTCATATAATAAAAATCTCCTACTAAATTTTATAAAAACAAAAGTTGGTTAGTGACATTATTTTATAAACTTTGTCATGTTTTATAAACATATGTTGTGTAGTAAATGTTTATAAAACATTAGGTTATTTGAGGAGAAATAATACACAACCTTTATATTTAAACAATGTCTAGAAAATATACAAGTTCATGACTAATTTTTATAAATATAAAAGGTGGTAACAACTTTTATAAAAATTTATACAAAGTTGATGGGCCAATTTATTTAGAATTAACCCATTTGGTTTGGGATTTATATTTGGCCTAAATGTTTAAAGTAAAGACGTAATTGGACCGGTTCGTCAGTTATGGGCCGTACGGGTCCAAACGGGGCACCGGTTCGAGGCCCAAGCCCGTTGTGCATCGGTTGGGGTCACGGATTGTCACGATTACTCGGTTTATCATAATTATGTAACGGGTCAAGGTTTCAGGTTCGGTTAAATTGTTTTAGGCTTATTGGGCCTATTGGGCCAAGTCGGGCCCAATTGGTTAACGGTTGAGGTTTGGCTTAAGTCTTTACAACGATTTCGGTTTGTGATGTTTTTATTTCGTAAAAACAATAGTTCGAGTTGGTTATAATATTTTTTCAGAAATCGGATATAGTTTTTAGTTTTGTACTCGGGTTACGGATAACGTTTTCAGTTTTGTCAGTTCGCAACAGTTTTAAGCTCGACCGTCCAGATTGTTTAAAAACCGAATGATTTTAAACATATGATCACTTATCAGTTTTTCCGTGTCGGTTATATAAATGTACGACACCAGTTCCAGATAAAATATAAAATTTCATTTTATATTTATTTTTCTTGTTATTTGTAACACTTCGGTTAATCCATTTGTAAATACCCGACCCGTTTTCTATCATGGTTGATAATCAATAAAGAATCATTCCACATTTTATATTATTATTTAATGTATTTCATGACTTAATCCTTTAATCACAATATTCGTGACATTCGATGTTTCAATTTATCACAAATCGAATCCCTAACTCGATCGTTTTTGTTATTGTGCAAAACCGGAAAACTTTAGCATTTCAAACATATGTAATACTTGTGGGTAATACTAGTCATACACACAAGTGAATATATGTAAGATTTCGTAAAAGTTCGAGGTTTAAAACAAAAATTCTCATTTTATTATTCCTTAACATTATATATAATGAATTCTATATCCCAAATCAATATGGTGAATTATGATGAATTCTAATGAATTTTGGTGAATTTTCATAATTTTTAACAAATAATATATAAGTAAATATATATAAATTATATATTGTATACCTCGTTTAACGTATCCCGAGCATTATAAATCTTAAGAAAGTATCTAATATCATGTTAAGTCTAAAACATTGGTTACATCGAAGGATACAAAGATAAATCACATAAAACAAAAGTTGAGGGACTAAATATGCAATTTATTGAAAGTTATAAAACGCACGTATCCGTATATCATCGAGCATGTTCCGAGCCTTAAAAACTTTTATAAACATGTTTTATAATGATTTGGTGCATAAAATAACAATTTCGGAGAAATCTAGGGCTTAAAATGTAAATATAAACTGGAGGGACCAAAACTGTCATTACCTGATACTTGGTCGCGGTACGCGACATCCCTGGTCCCCCCTCTCGCGATACGCGTTGACCTCTGGTCAACAGAAACGAGATCAGCTCGTTTTTGAGCCACGTTTTCAAACTTGTTGCTTAAGTTTGATCGATCTACGTGCTGTTTTCGCCTAGATTATCACCATGGGACGTGTAGGCACCTAAAGACGCCCCTAAACACTATAAATACTCGATCAAATCATCATCTAAACTCACCAATTCACTCAAATTCACATCAAAAACCCCATTTCTGGCCGAGATCTTCATCCGCTCAATATGAGCTCCTCGTTTCGACTTTGAAGCTAGATTTCAGCAGTCAAGCTCCTCTAGGTATGATTAACAATAACCTCTTTTAGTTTTTCCAAATTCAAATTCTAAGTATGCTTTTTAAATTCATGTCAAAATTAGGGTTCTTGAGATAAATCCTTAATTTTGGATGATTGGGTTGGAGTTAGGGTCCAAATTTTTGAAGGTTATTATGTTTTAACATATATTAAAGAACCCCTAAATCAATTTCATGATATCTAATCATTTGGTATTTTATATAAAAATGTGCCAAAATTAGGGTTTTCGGGTCGTTGTTCTGCCCAAATCGAGTAAAAGATATTGAATTAAGGTTTAATATTTTGAGGAATATTATAATATATCGTAATGAATAAAACCCTAAGTTTTTATAATTTTATGAATTGTTTTGATATTTATTTAATATTTATGCTTAAATTAGGGTTTTCAAGTGATTGTTTTGTCAAAACTGGATAAACGACACAAAAATAAGGTTTTGTATTTTCAAGAATGTCATAATATCATATTATGAATAAACCCCTAAGTTTATTCCAAAATCTAGTGAGTTTTGGTAATTATTCAATTATTTTACCAAAATTTGGGTTTTGAATATATTTATTTAATAATAAATAAACCAGAAAGTATTAGGACTTGATTTTTGGTCTTAGAACATATCTATATATATATAACAAGTATATATAAGTCCAAAAGTGTTAAATAAATGTAAATACTAAACAAATACTAAAACCCTAATTTACCTATAAAAAGGTAAAATAGTAATTTTGACCTAATCAAATATAACACTTATCAAATACTTAAAACTTGGTTTATTTTGATTTCCTATATTCATATATCCTATTTGATTCATTAGGATAACATCTGAGTTACTTACCTTTCACAAATCGGCGATATCTCTTACATCATATATCCTTATCATGTGAGTATTCATAACCCCTTCTCTTTTAATACTTTGGGGTGTAAGATGTATCTCTATCTCAAATTCCAAATTCTATATTTACTTCTCTAAAACAAAATGCGAATCCTATGCTCGTTATGTGTGTTCTTGATGTGTTAAACTTGTTTGGACCATTGTTGTTGTATTCTTTTTCAAATACTATTACACTAGCATGTGTACTCATTAACATACCGAGCCGGGGTAACAATAATAGATCTATTGGTTTGACAACCCATTTGGCCTGCCTAGAGGCGTCAAGTGATTGAAAGCCTAATTGTCAAGGGTTTGATACGCGGTTGTTTACACTATTACAATACTTGTTTATCATATTCTATGAACTTTCACCTAACACATAGATCGCATGCTTTATACTGATATTATGTAGAGTAAATTACGGATTTCGTCCCTGTGGTTTACACGAATTTCGGGTTTAGTCCTTAGGTTTCATTTATTACGGATATGGTCCCAAACGTTTGTCAAACCGTATCGGATTTCGTCCCCGACGCGGATGTCCGTTAAATTTTTCTGTTAAGTTTTTTAAAATGACATTTTTACCCTCTCACTAAAAAAAAGAAAATAAAAGAAAATTAAAAATAAAAGCAAAATGACATTTTTGCCCTTATCTTCCTTAATTTGGTAGAAAACTCGGATTCATGGTCCTTACCCAGATTCCGGCGATGACTTTCAGCGGACCTCCCATATGAATATCATTTAATGGGTCCTTCTAGTAGTGGAAAAACGACGCTGCTGAAAGTCATCGGGGGAAGGTTACCAGACAATGTTAAGGAAACCGTTACATATAATGATGTCCCATATAGTCATGCCGGTGTAAACGCTGCTGAAAGTCATCGTTCAATCTCAACCGTCCACACTCTTCGTCGCCTTGTCAAACTCGCCGGAGATTGCTTTGTTAACGGCGTCAGGTGTCGTTCGCCTAAAACGAAAAACTCAGCAACCGGAGGAGATGTTTTTTGTCGTGCCGGTAGGATTTAACGGAAGTAAAACGTAGGGGCCGGTGCTTGGGTAGTTTTTGTAGTGGGAACCTAAGAATTTTGACAAATGATGGTCAAAATTAGCAGGATCCAAGAGATTATTCATTACTTTGAAGCCAATTAATGATGACATTGAAATTGAATATTTATTACTTCTCAGCCGGTGCTTGGAAGTAAAACGAAAAGATTCAACGAATTCCCATACGAATATCAATTCTGTAGACGCCGGAGATTATAGTTCGAGTAATTCTGATTTACAGGCAGGTTAACGGCGAAATTAGTTACGATATGAATGAGTTTCCATGGTGAAGGAGATATTGTGTTCTTGCCGGAGATGCAGGGGTTGCGATGGTTGCGATGAAGATGATTCTGCCGGCGTTCAGGCTTGAAATCCTTACAAGGGGTCCCAATAAGGTTTGGTGGTGGTGTGGGACCCGCCACAAGTTGTTTTTTTTATTTTATTGTTTTTTTTAATTAAACTTATATTAATGATTTTAAAGAGAGGGGCATAATGGTCAATTCACACTCACCTAACAGAATTTTCTAACGGCGTTAAGGCTCAGGGACTAAATCCGATACGGTTTGGCAAACGTTTAGGACCATATCCGTAATAAATGAAACCTAAGGACTAAACCCGAAATTCATGCAAACCACAAGGACTAAATCCGTAATTTACTCTACTATGTATTAAACCTATGTTTACTCACCAACTACTTTTGTAGTTGACACTTTATCTTATACATGTTGCAGGTAATCGTGTTGAGCCAGTATGTGGTCACTATAGGATGCTGGACCTAGTTAATCGATGTTTAATTACAAGTACCTATGTTGTTATGTTTTGTCTGTTTCCTGTTTGTAAAATATTCCAATAAATGAAATAAAAAGGCATGTTAAATATATTTCAACTTTAATTAGTTGTCATGAGCATCTGGACAATCATCATGCCCCGACATATTCCGCCGTCGGTTGGGGTGTGACATTATTGAATTTTACGGGTATACGCTTCTAGTACAAACGCGTGATTAGGTTTACGTCATTAGTTTACAGTTAGACACAGTAATTAACAGTTTAAACAATCAGGTCAGTTAATGCACATTAATGCTTAATTAAAAGTCAAAGTAAAGAGGTTTGACCTAGGGTTTTTGGACGAGGTGTCACACATCTAACCAAATCTCAAACTCAAGGACTAGGAAATTCCCAACATAATATATTTCCATGTATAGAATATGCAAAAACGTGTGACACGTATCCTAACATGCACCTAGGTCATGTCATTCACCAAACAGCGTAATCCTAAGTCGATCAATTAACTCAAGTAGCATGTAATTCATATATATGTCACAAGTAGCATGTAATTCATATATATTACCTATAAATACAATACACAACATATTGTACAACCTTTGCTGCCTATTTTACAACCCTTCATGCACATATGTGGTACCACTTCTTAAGCGAGCTTTACAACATCTCACCAAGACTTTTGTGTTATGTCTCATATGCCCTTACCTTTACACATCAGCAAGACTTTTGTGCCATTCTCCCTCAACTCACGCCATCAGGCTTCCAACCCCCATCATTCGCCATACTTCAAGGACGTGTACCGGGAGTATTTCTATATTCTGGATTTCTTATTTCTCTCTCTATTTCTTGCTGCAACGAGAGTTTTACTCTCTCGCCCTTGCCCATCATCCATCGGAGTTGTGTGCTCACCCAAAAAGGATTTTATTCATAAAGGTATGATTTGAATCGATCTTTGTAAACCATTTTGGTTGTTTCACGATTTCTGCCCAGATTGCTGCTTTAATTGGTTTTATGTGGTCATAAAATCGTTTTGAAGTTTCAATTTTCTCCCCCCAAATTAGGTTCTTCATCTGATTTCATTTTGCTTTTTCTGGATTATTGATTCATGTGTGAAACCATTAAGAGTTGCTGCATTGATTCATGAATTTCATCTTCTTTTGAACTCTAAATCTTTTGGTTAAACTGTTCTCTCTCTCACACTGTTGTTGACCGGTTGATGCCAATTGTTGTCGGCTACGAGTTGCAAGAACCGTCGGAAAAACATGGGGGAATCGAACCAATCTCTTGATTTCGGGACGTTCTCGACAGCCTTGGGTCAGATCTGTGAGTTTCGGATGCAACCGAAGTCAAGCCGTCTCTGGTCAAAACGGGAAACGAGTGGAATGGTTACCGTACACGGTCATTTTCTGGGCACATGAATCGTCGGTAATTACCCAATACCAATATTAGTAGTTCTTACTACAATTATGATCTTGATTAGGAGCATGGTGTGTGGAATCTGCTACATATTTGCTTCTCTTCTTTTACATGCTATAACTGATTTGGACATTAGTTGATTATAACAAAATCATTAACAAAGTTTTATCAAACATACTGGATTTGTTTGGCTTGCTTTTAATTCGTCATATTTTTACAAACTCTCTAATAACTAATTATATGGTTATTCTTTAACCTCAAACAACAGAAAATGATGGTCATACTTAAACGGTTTCAGTCCGAGGAAGAGACTCAGAACATAGATGATGACGGTGAACAGTGGCGGTTCTTAATGGGTACCAGCAGTGACCTCGGTCACTGCTGATTTTTTGTCCCGAGGTACCGAGTATAGGCGTTTTACGAAGAAATTTTTTATATATATCGTTTCGGTCACCGCAATTTTTTTTTTATATATTGAGTTGGTCACCACTAATTTTTTTTTGAAAATTGAATGTATTAAGTCAGTCTCCAACGTAAAATTATTTATAAACGTTATGTATCTACTAAAAAAATATCAAAAATTAGATCTTAAATGACTTATTTTAACTAAAACAAAGTTTAGGGTTGTTTTGGTAACTAAAACGAAGTATAAGGGTACTCATTTATAGTTTTTTTGTTTGAACCGACTCGACCCGGATTCAATATTTTTCGTTCTAATGGATTGACCCGACACGAATTCGTTACTTATATATATATATATATATATATATATATATATATATATAGGGTGAGGTTCATTGTAGACACCCCCATAAGTGTAGACAGGTAGACACCTTATTTCACATGTGAAATTACTTTATTTCACATGTGTTTTCACATGTGAAATTTTCTAAACAATGAGAATAAGGAAAAAAAGAAAAAAGAAATTAATCATAACCATTAGATCAAGAGATCTAATGGTGAAAAAAGGTGTCTACCTGTCTACACTTATGGAGGTGTCTACAATGAACTTTTCACTATATATATATATATATATATATATATATATATATATATATATAGGGTTGGGGTTAAATGGAACCCTTGTTGAGTTGGAGAATATTTAGAACCTAAATCAATGGCTCACAATGCTCCACATATACATATATAAAAGGGTAATAAAGTAAATTACTCAATCTCTCTCCTCTCTCCTCTAACATTCTTTCTCTCTCCTCTCTCCTCTCTCATCTCTCTTAATTTCTCTCTCATCTCTCCCATTTTCTACATAATTTATCCTTTTTTCAGATTTTTTTCTTTTACCCTTTAAAACGTTTTTAAAATCACAAAAATATAAAACACGTATTTACAGATACGAAATGTTACATACGTAACTTTTTTGAGTCTGAACAAAAATATTACAATCAACGGCATATATATTCGCGAGTACAAGTTAAATTTGAAAATAATTTTTATAAAAAAAGATTTTTTTAACTACTGAAAACTCCCTTTAAAATGTTTTCGGGTGGGAGTGTAACTATTTTCTCAGATACGAAATGTTACATACGTAACTTATCTGGGCTGGTAGTAAAAAAATTGAAAATTTAGAGGCTGGTCGTGTAACTATTTTCTCAGATGCGAAATGCTACAAATGCTACATACGTAGCTTTTATGTATCTGTTGTAAAGCAAAAAATTGACAAATATACTTAATTAAAAAGCATTACAGTTAACACCAAATATAACACAATTAACAATATACATTTTGATATAACAAAGTATATCAAAACAAATAAAAAATTGTCAAAAAAATTATATAACAAGCTACATAAACATCTAAACCTATTTATTCTTCGGTTCTTGATAATTATCTTCATATTTGACAAAAAAAGAATACATTCACCTACAAAGAAAAACAAATTCATTAGTTTTATCTACATATATAACTCAGATATTTTATTAGAAATATATGTTAAGCATTTAACACATGGCATATAGACAAAAATAAAAAATAAAAAACATCAAACAACTTACATCTTGAACATCAAAAACGTTACATATTTATCAAACAAAAAAATTACATATGTAACATTATCAAACAGGTTACATATGTAACTTGTATGAACAATATTAAAGATATCAACAAGACACTTTAGCATTCTTTTAAGGATCTTTTATTAGGAAAAAAATCAAGAAACAAGTTTAATTGATATATGCATTTAACACATGGTATATAAATAAAATTAAAAAAAAATCAAGCAAGTTACATCTTGAACATCAAAATAGTTACATATGTAACATTATCAAACAAGTTACATATATAAACAAAAATAAAAAAAACATCAAAAAGTTACATATTCAAACTTAAAAAGTTACATATGTAGCATTATCAAACAAGTTACATATATAAATTTGTATGAACAATATTAAACATATCAACAAGTTACACATGTAAAGTTACATGTGTTTAATATCAAAAAGTTACACATGTAACATAAAAAAGTTACATATTCAATATCAAAAAAGTTACACATGTAGCATTATAAAACAAGTTACATAAAAAAAATCAAACAATTTAAATATTCAACATCAAAAAAGAGTTGCATATGTACTATTATCAAACAACTTACATATGTAACTTGTATATGAACAATATTAGACTTATCATTAAGCTACACATGTAGCATATTCAATGTCATGTTTATAGTGTAATATGTTTCTTGGGTCTAGTTAGGTGCTAGTACTTTTGTTAATAAAATGATTTTGTTGGCCGTTAAAAAAAAGATACAAGTGGGACATTGGATCCCAAAACAGCATCTCGTGGTTAATATACTGATTTTGAATCAAAGATCCATGTAAATTTACTTTCTGGGATCCTCACGTGGACTAGTTGACAGAATCAACATTTTTGAAGGATACATTATATTTGTATGTATGTATATATAACTTCAGTAAGAGTAGCAAGATCTAAAGGTTTCATGTTAAATCCTAAGATAAAAAAAAATAAATTAAAAAATAACACTGACAACATTCCACTATTTTTGCAACTTGAAAAGTGGTAATGATTCTCACTAATTAGTGTTATACGCCGATTAATTTCCTTAGCCTCGCATCCAAACACCTCCCTAAACGTTATTAACATTAGCATGATAATATGCAACTCCGGTTTAGTTTTGTGACATTAAATTCAGATCAAATCAAAAACCAGATCCGAAATCATTTCTTCTACAATCTAAAATCACAAATCTTAACAATGACTGTGTGTTTGGTGATAATCAAAAGAATAAATCAACAGAACTTACAGGCCAAACATGTTGATAACCCGATCCATCCGTTTGAAACATATAGTTCACCAACTGCACAACATACCGCTGGATTCCGGCCACTACTATCTTCGTCGCCGGCCGATGCCGTGGATCTGTCGGCGAGTGCGGAGTGCCTCGCTGAAGGCGGTGATGGGATTGTGACGGAACGGTGTGGTGGATCTGGTGGTGGATGTGGTAGATGGGAGTGGAGGTGGAGTGATGAAAGAAGTAGAGGATTGTGGATCTTATCTTTGAAATTTTCTACAAATGAAGATCTATCTAATCTTTTAGGGAATGGTGGGGAAGATAACTTTGGGTCTCTGCAAAAGTACATGTGATTTGGGAAAACTAAAATAGTTTGAGACATAAATACCCCTAAAAGCAACTTTACTAAGTAATTAATGGGTTTAAATTTAATAAAAAATCGAAAATAAATAACAACCATTGGATGAACTTGATCAATGGTTAAAAAGTAGGTTCCAAAGATTCTTCAACTCAAGGTGGGTTCCAATTTATCTTTTCCATATATATATATATATATATATATATTGGTTTGATCCGACCCGAATTCGTTAGTTATATATATATTTTTTGGTCACGTAACTTTCGGTCACCCACGAATTTTTTTTCAAGATCCGCCACTGACGGTGAAGTAAATTTGATTGCACGTTGAAAATTTCAATATGTATTCTAAAGATCCTCTTTTACTACTAGAAGAAGTGACATTAGTTTTTTTTTGGCATTATATCTTTTGGTTTATTCTACTGATTAGATATTAAAATTATTGTATAGGCTCTTCTTATATGTGTATGTTTTTGACTATGTAGCTGTTGATCCTTCAATCTAAAAGACCAGACTTTGACTCTAAAGAAAATGGTAAGTATGTCTAAATAGTTGATTGATCAATAACATAGTTGATAGACATGGTTCGTGAATTGTGGGTGGAGTATTATTTATGGGGATAAAGCCTCTTACTTTTTAAATAGAGACTCCATCCATTATAATAGCTATTCATTGACTTTTTCCAGATCTTATTAGTTTAATGGGTTGTCATGGTAAATAAAAACAATTTAACTAATCTTTTGATGTCAAACAGAACCTTGTTTTCTTTCGGTGTTTCTTATCATTACAGCCACAAAGTGTTCCACAAATATATGGTATTGCAACAAAGTGTTCAACAAGAGTATCAGTTGTATATTCATTATATCCATAGAGCTAATACACTCCAATGTTGTATGGATTTAAAATGTACAATTTATTCAGTTTATTGTTGTTTGAGTATGGTTCCCCAATCGTAAAGAGATGATTTAAACAAACAGGCTTCTAGCGGCAACGCTATTGGATCGCACCGTGCTACTAGCAGCAGCGCGCTAATAGTACCACTTGTGTCATACATTTCAGGTTAAGCATGTTTAATAGTGGATCATACAAGTTTCACAAAGGGTTTCTAGTTTAAACATGTTAGCTATGTACATAACACTATCATGATTCACTATCACTCATAAGGTTCCTAAAAACATGTCGTTACATAGCTTTTCGCATTTATTTGGAGTCCCATATTTTAAAAACAATAACACAGATATTATGATCAGTCCCCATAAAAATCTCAAACACAACATTAACTTAGCAAGGCCAATTAATTTATTTCATCCAAAAACTTGATGTGTAAATTTGGATATATAAAAATGTGGTCAAGTTTTAAATGGTAAATACTGAGTGACCAAACCACACACTAGGGCAAGCGTACCCGTCGTATGCAATATAGTATCAATAAGTACCGAGTATCAATCCAAGGACGCGTAAAGCAGGCTCTCGATATAAGGACTTTGCTAATATTCAGTCTGACAAGGTTTTGATTTAAAGCTAATGATGAAAACAAACAGATAACTGGTAGAAACAACTAAGTAAGCAAACAAAAAACACGAAACGAAATAACAATATAAGAAAAATGCCACCCGGATAAGAATCCTTTGAGCCTGAATGTCACCTCAAGTCCGACTAATCAATGTGATGACTACCCCCAATGATGATAACCAAGGCAAATAAGACTATAGACACATCTTAAATACTAAGGCAATCCCAAATGAACGTCCAGGTAGTAAACTAGATGAAACCGCCTAATTGCCTAGTCGCTTCGGTCAAAGCTAACCAAACACACACGAAAGGAACTACACTAGAAAGGTCTCTCTAAGCGGGTCCTAAACGTGACTAATTCTGATTTGAAACCCCAAGAATTTAGGCAATGCTAAACACGAATTGAAAAGCCAAAACCTTACGGTCATAAGTGTTCTAACTAGTCAAACAATGCCTAACAACCACCTAATGTGCTAAATGAATCGGTCAACTCAATTTAAACACAAATATAAACAAAATCAGCCCCAAATCATACTCATATAATCATGTAGATGGTCATCGGATCATGCATTAAGCTAAAACTCAAAAAAAAGTCAAAGTTTAACAATGAGAAATCAAATAACTAGTTGAAGTTCTTCAATCTATATCAAATTTCCCACATCATATGAATCTAACAGAGACTAATCAAGCATATATGATCATTCAAGAGGTCTAAATCAGAATTAATAGGCTATTTCATCATATCACAATGAAAAGTCAAACAATAAAGTCAAATCATGCTCAAATTCATCAAATCCAAGTGACAATATGAGATCTAGCCACTAAACATCATCAAAACAACTAAAAATCCAATCTTTAGCATGTTCATAATCTGAGATTTACAAAGAAAAGGGAAGAAAATCAAGCCTCTAGATGAATTTAAGAACCAAGAATGTGTAGAACTCCAATTTCTTAATCCAAAAGCTTCAATCTTGAGTGCTAAATCTCCCTTGATGATTCCAAATGTGTTTTGGGGTTTTTCTAGGGTTTAGGGGGTGTTAGGATCAAGAAAACGGCGCCTCCAAAGCTTATATAGCGAAAAAAAATAGGGCTGATGTGATCTGGTCGCGCACAGGTTGCTGGGCTGAAAAACTGGGCCTGGCGCAGAAGATGATAAAAGGAAAGAAATCCAGATAGAAACTATCAGCAGCTTCTGGTCTAGTGGCCTGTACCCTGTTTTGTGAACTAGAGGTCAGGGGTTCGATTCCCCTGGCCTGCAAATCTTTTTATTTCTTTTACGCTGGGCTGCTGGGCCACTGCGCTGCTGGGCCTGGGCCAGGGATTGCTTCTGCTGGGCTGCTGCCTACATCTGGGCCGACAAGGAGGAGTTGGGCTGCTGCTGAATGTTATTATATTTTTTTTCTTTTTTTTTTTTTCATAACTTTTGCATCCGGACTCCGTTTTCGCTCTCGTTTTTTGCGTTGTTCTTCTAAAATCACCGCGAATCAACCAATTACCTAAAATTCAACAAATAAACCTATCAATAAATATCACAATCTAATAAACTCAATTAAAAATCCAAAGTTAATGTGAAAATTATATATTTCTCAAATATTAATAGAAAACCCAATCAAAAATATATAATTCAAATATTAAACGATTAAGCACCAATTTTTGATATTTTCAAATTTAAAATGCATTTAAATGAGGGAATTTATTTAATTTATTTATATACAAGATGCTACGCATCAAATATCCCCACACTTAAATCTTGCTTGCCCTCAAGCAAAATCTAATGCAACACTTACACAAGCCAATCGAAAACGTGACATCCTACCCAACCCAATGCAACTACTCAAGCCCACATGCATCGCCAATTCTCAAGATTTACACTTTTCAAAAGATTTATAATCCAACAAGCAATTATGACATTTATGTATAAATATATGGAAATACCTACTAGATCGACACACATCAAGGTTCAATCGAACAAGCATCATACCCCTCACAATGATCACTCAACTCGGTGAAATTTAATGGATAGATGATTAAAAGGATCATCGATTTAAGTGGATCACTCAAGGCCAAACATGCACCCCATTATCATAGGCTTGTATCGAAATCGCATCTCCACCAAATAACATAAAACCGGACATAAATCAAGAGGACTTTATTAAAGGTTGTAATGTTAGGCTAGGGTTTAGGGTATGGAATAGAAATGTGAAAGTGGCGAAGTGTTTAGAAATCCGGAAAAGTCAATAAACAAACTAACACAAAAAACTATTTACAAAAGTAACTCAATGTCGGGTAATTTTGACCCGAACACAAAAGCTAAGAACAACTCTATTTTTTTTCAGCTTTATCTTAGGTCTATGACCTCCAATAATGAGCTAGAATTTTCTGCATTTTTTTTTTTCATTTTTTTTTTTTCATTTTTTTTTTTTCATTTTTTTTTTTTTTTTTTTTTTTTTGCCATCTCATATGAATTCCTAGAATGGAGATTGAGTACTAGGAGAATCACATTTAATCACTATTTTTTTTTAACTAAATATGACTTGATGAAACTAAGCAATATATATATATAAATATATACACAAAGTCCAAAACTAATCCGGATTCTTCACACAAGGGTAAAAAAAACAAAAAAAAGGCTAAACAAAAGGCTAAATGGGTCAAAAAGTGGGAAAATCAAACGAGAAGGAAAAAGGCTCAACGGGTTTTCTAAGGGATAATGTTTTAGGGTAGGAAAAATGATAAGATCAAAGAAAAAGGCTAAGTCAAAGGGGGTGTAATCCTAATGCCTCTATCATTTCTATGCCCAATTTTAGTTCATGATCTCGACGCGTATAAACAACACAAGTTCTAAAATGAAAGCACATGATGGCATAACACTCAACCAAACGAAAGTGAGTAAATAATGTAACATATATTGCAATTTAGGCTCAAATAACTCACGGAAACGGATGGAAAAGGGCTACCGATATGATGCAAGCTATCAATCCCCCATCTGATAGTTTCACTAAGTAAAGCATTCCATTTATTGATTTTAATTGAAAAAAAACACTTGCTTGGAAATACTTTTTCAAGATACTCGAAGAAAAGGTTTTGACTAGAGACAAGCATCGTATACATAGGCGAGCAAAACGTCACGAATTACATCAACGGGCCCACTTCAATGTGCAAAAAGACGGGCAAAAATCTCAATTTCAACTAAAAACAGGGGGATATGATAAGAAAATTTGAAAAAATTTCACAATTTTAAGCAATTTCAGTTCAATTGACCCCCATCCCCACACTTAATTCGTACATTGTCCCTAATGTACGATAAACAAACAAAATAAAGGGGAAAAGGAACTGAAATACTCCCCTATCACTGTCGTGTGCCAGTGTCTGGATGCTGAAAAATGAAAAGAACCAGCTCTTGACTGAACAGGTGCCAGAGCTGAATCCACAAATGCCAAAAATCCTCCACAATCAAAGCATGCATTATGAAACAGCTCTCGACGAACATGCCAGAACCGTCTCGCCAGAACAAACTATCATCCAAGCACAACCAAATCATATCAATCACAAATATAAATCAATAGAGCACAAATATCTCGAGTTGTGTGTCAACAAATGAATGCAAAATGAAAAATACAACTCGGATAATAACTAAACCGGTGAATCAAGGTAGCTGGCGGTTCCGTGGTGAATCTGGAAGAAAACAAAACCCAAAATGAAACAAGAGCGATCGGATTGCAAAATTTGGCACTTTTAAAAAAAAATATTTGAAAATTTGAGTTCTTGGACGATTTATCAAATGCGGGCCGTTTGATGTGAATTGTGAAGTGAACGGCCAACATTTAACCAAAAGTCAACAGAGCTTACAACACAAACATGCAAACCGCCCGGAATGAAGATTGAGTACCGGACGATTCACAATGTGTGCATTAGAAGACTTGCCATGCCAATTTGCAACCAAATGCTCAGCAGCACCAACCCACAGAAAAGTAATATTTGATCAAAATAGACCGTTTGTTTGTCAATTATGAAGTGAACGGCCCACTTTGACCAAAAGTCAACCCCAAGAAAAACCCAGATACAGACCGTTGATTGTCATTTATGAAGTGACGGTCTCGTATCATCCAAACCTGAATAAACTCATGAAAAGACACTTTGCGAACCGTGGGAATGGAGATTGAGTACCCGACGGATCACAAACTGTGAGTTACCTACCAACCCCATGAAGCAATACCAAAATGATAAGTCCATGCAATTCCAACAGTGGCATGCTTCATAACAACCTGCAAAACTTACAGAACGCATAAAAGAGAAAAAGAAAAATAAACAAACACTAAAGTAAACAAATAGCTAACAGTCAAAATAAACTACTAAAAAGAAACATAGCATGAAACAAGCAAAATAAAGTTAACAAGTACTCGGGTTGCCTCCCGGAAGCGCTGAATTTATTAACGAGTCGTCAGCCAGACTCGGCCCCGCGATCAACGCGGTGGGGCCTCCAATCGCGTAACAACCTCCTCGCTCGCGTTAACCGGATCTGCAAGATAATGCTTCAACCTATGTCCGTTAACCTTAAACGAGCTACCATCAACGCCCTCAATCTCAACTGTCCCATAAGGAAATACATGTTTCACCACGTGGGGACCGGACCATCTAGACTTCAACTTACCCGGGAATAATTTCAACCTCGAATTAAAAATAAGCACACTATCTCCTGGTTTGAAGTCTTTCTTCTTAATGTGACTATCATGAATCCTCCTGGTCCTCTCTTTGTACAAACCCGAACTCTCATACGCATGGTCGCGCAACTCCTCTAACTCATGCAACTGAAAGAATCGTCCTCTAGTCGCCTCATCCAGATCTAGATTGACGGCCTTCATGGCCCAATACGCGCGATGCTCGACCTCAACTGGTAAATGACACGCCTTTCCATAAATCATCCTAAACGGTGTAGTACCCGTAGGTGTTTTGTAGGCTGTACGAAAGGCCCACAATGCGTCATCCAGTTTCTCCGACCAATCCTTACGGTTTTTACCAACCGTTTTCTCCAAAATCCTCTTAATTCCGCGATTCGTGACCTCAACCTGCCCACTCGTCTGGGGGTGATATGGTGTAGCAAGTCTATGTGTAACCCCGTAACGCTGCAACGCCTTCTCCATCTGCGCGTTGCAAAAGTGGGTGCCACGATCGCTAATCAGTGCCTTCGGCACTCCAAACCTCGCGAACAGTTTCCTCAAAAACCTCACAACAACTCTCGCATCATTAGTGGGGAGGGCTTGCGCCTCGACCCACTTCGAAATATAATCAACCGCAACGAGAATGTATTTGTTCCCGCGAGATGGCGGAAACGGACCCATAAAGTCGATACCCCAAATATCGAAAATCTCGCAAACCTGAATCTTAGATTGGGGCATCTCATCTCTCCGCGACAGATTACCTGCGCGCTGACAATTGTCACATCTGCTAATCATCTCAAACGCATCCCTGAAAATAGTCGGCCAGTAAAATCCCGACTCAAACACCTTCTTTGCGGTGAAAAGGGCTGCGTAGTGTCCACCAGTCGGACCCTCGTGACAATGTCTCAAAATCTGGCGTGCCTCACGCCCATGCACGCATCTCCGAATCACAGAATCAGCACCGATCCTATAAAGATAAGGATCCTCCCAAATGTAATGTTTCAAGTCAGAAAAGAACTTCTTCTTCTGCTGAAACCCGTATCCTTTCTTCATGATCCCACTCGACAAATAGTTCGCAAAATCTGCAAACCATGGACTCTCATCATCATCTCTCACGCGTATATAATCGAGTAACTCATGGGGGAAATAGTCATTTATGGGCATCCCATCGAGTTTCTCATCATCCGCGTTCTCCAAACGCGAGAGGTGATCGGCCGCCACATTCTCGGCTCCCTTCTTCTCACGGATCTCAATATCAAATTCCTGTAACAGCAAGATCCAACGAATGAGTCTCGGCTTAGCATCCTGTTTGCTGAATAGATACTTAATAGCCGAATGATCCGTATACACAATAGTCTTGGACAGGACAAGATATGATCGAAATTTGTCAAAGGCAAACACAACGGCAAGCAACTCTTTCTCGGTAGTAGTGTAATTCTCCTGTGCATCATTAAGAGTTCGACTCGCATAGTAAATCGGATGGAAGTGTTTGTCCCTCCTCTGTCCCAAGACTGCCCCTACTGCGAAATCACTCGCATCACACATCAACTCAAACGGTTGCGACCAATCGGGTGCAACCATAATCGGGGCGTTCACCAACTTGTCTTTGATCAAGTTGAACGCTGTCAAACACTCCTCAGAAAACACAAATGGGGCATCCTTCTCTAGGAGCTGTGTCATCGGCCTGGTGATTTTCGAAAAATCGCGTATGAATCGGCGGTAAAAACCCGCGTGGCCTAAGAAACTCCTAATCGCTCTAACAGACTTAGGAGGCGGAAGTTTGGAAATAGTATCAACTTTGGCTCGATCAACCTCAAGCCCTGCATGTGAAATCTTGTGCCCGAGCACAATACCCTCGCGAACCATGAAATGACACTTCTCCCAATTAAGCACCAGGTTCGTCTCCTCGCATCGAGCTAACATCCGCGATAAGCTCGTCAAACACTGATCAAAGGAACTCCCAAAAACAGAAAAGTCGTCCATGAAAACCTCCATGGAGTCCTCGATCATATCATGAAAAATCGCGACCATACAGCGCTGAAATGTCGCTGGAGCGTTACATAATCCGAACGGCATGCGTCGGTACGCGAATGTGCCATAAGGACATGTAAATGTGGTTTTCTCCTGATCCTCCGGTGCAATGGGGATCTGGAAATAACCGGAAAAGCCGTCAAGGAAACAATAATAACTGTGACCGGCTAAACGCTCCAACATCTGATCAATGAACGGCAGGGGGAAATGATCTTTCCTCGTAGCATCGTTGAGTTTGCGATAATCAATGCAAACTCTCCACCCCGTAACCGTGCGCGTAGGAATCATCTCATTCCTCTCATTCGCCACAACTGTCATGCCCCCTTTCTTGGGCACAACCTGAACCGGACTAACCCATGGTGAATCAGAGATAGGATAAATCAATCCAGCATCCAAAAGCTTCAAAACCTCTTTCTTCACCACATCCTGCATGTTCGGGTTCAGTCGTCTCTGTCTCTGCACAACAGGCTTAAACTCATCCTCCATCAAAATCTTATGCGTGCAAAAAGAAGGGCTAATCCCCTTAATATCCATAATCTTCCACGCAATAGCCTGTTTGTGCTCTCTCAAAACATCCAACAATCTCGATTTCTCATCAACCGTCAAATCTGATGCAATGATCACAGGAAGTCTCGAATCCGTCTCCAGAAATGCATACTCTAGATGAGATGGTAACTCCTTAAGCTCTAATGTCGGCGGATCCTCAACAGACGGTCTAGATTTGGCCCGCATAGTGTCAACGACCTCAAAAACCTCTGGGCTCAAATCTAATGCACTAGTCTCCTCACTAGTAACCTCACACGCAGCAGCAGCATACACACCAAGCTGCGGGTCAACTCCACCCCAAAGCTGCGTGTCTGAAACACCTGAATCACAGATGTCCTCAAACTGATCACTCACGTGTGGAGTGATGGTGTCAACAAAGTAGAGTGTATCATCCTGACTCTGAGGACGTCTCATCGAATCACGAATGTCAAAGGTCACCGTCTCGTCCTCGACGCGTAAAGTAAGCGTACCGCTGAAAACATCAACTAAAGCGCGTGCGGTAGCTAAAAACGGGCGACCTAAGATAAGAGGCACGTGCTCGTCCTCATCCATATCAAGGATCACAAAATCGACCGGGAACACAAATTTATCCACTTTGACCAACATGTTCTCCATAATACCCCTCGGATATTTGACCGAACGGTCAGCAAGCTGTATACTCATGCGCGTGGGAGTGGGCTCACCAAGATCTAGTCTAGCAAATACAGAATATGGCATCAAATTGATGCTAGCACCTAGATCAGCAAGAGCATTGCTGACGGACAAGCTACCAATCAAACACGGAATCGTAAAACTCCCGGGATCCTTCATCTTCTGTGGTAGCTTGTTCTGGAGAACTGCTGAACACTCCTCGTTCAGTGTAACTGTCGACAACTCCTCAAGTTTCTTTTTGTTACTCAACAAATCCTTAAGAAACCTGGCATACTTAGGCATTTGTGCTAATGCCTCAACAAACGGGAGATTGATGTGAAGCTGTTTGAACAGGGCAAGAAATTTGCTGTAATTCTCCTCGGCTCTATCCTGCCTCAGACGCGCGGGATATGGAACAGGAGGTGTGTAGACTCTCGCGGGCTCCTTGGGGCGTGCTGTACTTGCTGGGCGTAGCCTAGTAGGGTGCACCTGCCCAGGAACCTCAGTCTCAACCTCAACATCTCTCTCCTCAGTAACCGGCTCAGCAGTGACTGGCGGTACTGGATCTTGAGTGGTCTTGCCACTCCGAGTGGTAATCGCCTTAGCTGTTTGGCGAGGATTTGTCTCGGTATTACCCGGCAAACCTCCCTGCTGGCGCTCTGACATAGATTTGGCAAGCTGGCCCATCTGTCTCTCAAGATTCTGCATATGAGTGCCCATGTTACTCATCTCCTGCTCATTTCTCGAAAAACGCAACTCATTCTGCTGAGCAACCTTCTGAGTGTCAATGGCTACTTTCTGATTCTGCTGAAGCAACTGAGAAACCATGTCGGTCAGGTTCTTCATACCTGAATCCTCTGTCTGAACCGGGATCTGTCTGTTGCCCCCTGGGTTGTAAACACCCTGCTGTCTCTGTGGTGGTCGTGGCTGGAACCCCGGTGGGTTCGAACTGCTCGGCTCCTGCCTCCACCCCGAATTCTGGTTTGGTCTCCAAGCCTGATTGTAGTTATACTGGTTGGGCGGTGGGTGGGCCTGGCTAGCCATGTAATCGACCTGCTCTGGTAGCTCGGTGCTACCAACAATGGGACAGCTCGTGATATCATGAGGACCAGCACACAACTGACAAAATTTCACATGCTGCTGTGTCTCCTGTGGCTGGCTCATCTGCTTCTGACTCGTCTGCATCCCTTTCATCATCTGCGAAAGCGCCTCGACCTGCGCTGAGAGAGCTGTAACGGGATCTACCTGATGAACCCCTCTCGTCTGGGGCTGTCTACTCGTACGCGTGGTAGACCACTGGTAGCCGTTCAGTGCAAGCTCCTCGAGTAAATCACGCGCCTCCTCTGGCGTTTTGCTGCTCAGAGATCCACCGGCGGAACTGTCAACAGTCGGGCGCGTGAGGGCGTTCAGACCGCCATAGAAAATCTGCACCTGCTGATGCAACTCGATGCCATGGGATGGGCATTTCCTCAACAACTCCTTAAACCTCTCCCATGCCTCATACAAACTCTCGGTGTCCTCCTGCACGAACGAATAAATCTTGTTTCGGAACATCGCGGCTTTCGATGGAGGAAAGTACTTGGAAACGAATTTCTGAGTCAAAGAATCCCAAGTAGTAATCGAACCAGGCGGGAGGGACTGAAGCCACGCCTTCGCTGCGCCGCGAAGTGAAAATGGGAAAAGTCTCAACTTAACGGCCTCCGATGTGACTCCATTAAGTTTGAACGTGTCGCAAACCTCAAGGAAATTTGAAATATGAGCCATCGGGTCATCGTTCGGAAATCCATCGAACTGAACAGAATTTAAGATCATGGAAATGGTCTGAGGCTGGATCTGGAAGTTGTTAGCTTCCACGGGTGGGCGTATGACACTGGGTTGCGCCCCTGCGATGTCGGGACGAGCGTAGTCGGCGAGCGTGCGTCTCGGCGGAAGTGCCATCGGAACTGGAACAACTAATGCCTCCAAACGTCGAAGTCTATGAAAAACCCTCTCAGGCTCGGACAACGGTGAAAAAGGACTCCTCCGACGACGAATGCGCATAAACAGACGAAAAACAAAAAAAGAAAACAGAAACAAAACATAAAGAAACTAGACTAAGCTAATAAACTAACTAACACGTAGGTAAACACAGAAATAAGCAAACATACTAGAAACATGCAAATAAACAAGTAACGAAAGCAAGTAAAATGACTAAACTACTAGCTCCGAACTTTCTCGAAATCTGCGCGTCCCCGGCAACGGCGCCAAAAACTTGATGTGTAAATTTGGATATATAAAAATGTGGTCAAGTTTTAAATGGTAAATACTGAGTGACCAAACCACACACTAGGGCAAGCGTACCCGTCGTATGCAATATAGTATCAATAAGTACCGAGTATCAATCCAAGGACGCGTAAAGCAGGCTCTCGATATAAGGACTTTGCTAATATTCAGTCTGACAAGGTTTTGATTTAAAGCTAATGATGAAAACAAACAGATAACTGGTAGAAACAACTAAGTAAGCAAACAAAAAACACGAAACGAAATAACAATATAAGAAAAATGCCACCCGGATAAGAATCCTTTGAGCCTGAATGTCACCTCAAGTCCGACTAATCAATGTGATGACTACCCCCAATGATGATAACCAAGGCAAATAAGACTATAGACACATCTTAAATACTAAGGCAATCCCAAATGAACGTCCAGGTAGTAAACTAGATGAAACCGCCTAATTGCCTAGTCGCTTCGGTCAAAGCTAACCAAACACACACGAAAGGAACTACACTAGAAAGGTCTCTCTAAGCGGGTCCTAAACGTGACTAATTCTGATTTGAAACCCCAAGAATTTAGGCAATGCTAAACACGAATTGAAAAGCCAAAACCTTACGGTCATAAGTGTTCTAACTAGTCAAACAATGCCTAACAACCACCTAATGTGCTAAATGAATCGGTCAACTCAATTTAAACACAAATATAAACAAAATCAGCCCCAAATCATACTCATATAATCATGTAGATGGTCATCGGATCATGCATTAAGCTAAAACTCAAAAAAAAGTCAAAGTTTAACAATGAGAAATCAAATAACTAGTTGAAGTTCTTCAATCTATATCAAATTTCCCACATCATATGAATCTAACAGAGACTAATCAAGCATATATGATCATTCAAGAGGTCTAAATCAGAATTAATAGGCTATTTCATCATATCACAATGAAAAGTCAAACAATAAAGTCAAATCATGCTCAAATTCATCAAATCCAAGTGACAATATGAGATCTAGCCACTAAACATCATCAAAACAACTAAAAATCCAATCTTTAGCATGTTCATAATCTGAGATTTACAAAGAAAAGGGAAGAAAATCAAGCCTCTAGATGAATTTAAGAACCAAGAATGTGTAGAACTCCAATTTCTTAATCCAAAAGCTTCAATCTTGAGTGCTAAATCTCCCTTGATGATTCCAAATGTGTTTTGGGGTTTTTCTAGGGTTTAGGGGGTGTTAGGATCAAGAAAACGGCGCCTCCAAAGCTTATATAGCGAAAAAAAATAGGGCTGATGTGATCTGGTCGCGCACAGGTTGCTGGGCTGAAAAACTGGGCCTGGCGCAGAAGATGATAAAAGGAAAGAAATCCAGATAGAAACTATCAGCAGCTTCTGGTCTAGTGGCCTGTACCCTGTTTTGTGAACTAGAGGTCAGGGGTTCGATTCCCCTGGCCTGCAAATCTTTTTATTTCTTTTACGCTGGGCTGCTGGGCCACTGCGCTGCTGGGCCACTGCGCTGCTGGGCCTGGGCCAGGGATTGCTTCTGCTGGGCTGCTGCCTACATCTGGGCCGACAAGGAGGAGTTGGGCTGCTGCTGAATGTTATTATATGTTTTTTTTTTTCTTTTTTTTTTTTTCATAACTTTTGCATCCGGACTCCGTTTTCGCTCTCGTTTTTTGCGTTGTTCTTCTAAAATCACCGCGAATCAACCAATTACCTAAAATTCAACAAATAAACCTATCAATAAATATCACAATCTAATAAACTCAATTAAAAATCCAAAGTTAATGTGAAAATTATATATTTCTCAAATATTAATAGAAAACCCAATCAAAAATATATAATTCAAATATTAAACGATTAAGCACCAATTTTTGATATTTTCAAATTTAAAATGCATTTAAATGAGGGAATTTATTTAATTTATTTATATACAAGATGCTACGCATCAATCAACACATTTCAGAAATATGGAGCTGCTGTGCACTGATTTTGTGAGGGCAGAATGGATGCCGAAACCTCAGTTAAATGGAGTGCTGCCGCCTGAGCTTGAAATCTAACACATTGATGTAAATTTTGAAAAAAAAAAACACTCAATTCCGTTAAGAATTGAGTGAGTTATTGCCTTTCAAAATTTACCCAAAACTTAACAGCAAGCTGTCAAAAAAAAACGCGGTACATCAAGTTTTGTTTAAAAATTCACTTGCTCAATAGCATGAGTTGCATGAGTTCTAAGACGCGTCAGAGTGTTACCCAACCCATAATAGCACTCTTAACATCAGTATCATCTAATACACCATTCAGATTGTAGGCTTTTGTAGGCAATCTCAAGCGTCACAGAAAGTTTGATTCATCTATCCTCATTCCTATCACACACTTCATGCATAACACATATGGACCTATGGCTTACATAAGGTTTAGATAATTCTCATCAAAGTCACGCCTGTTTTACTACTACTTTTACAACCATCCCATCATTAATAAGATAATTAATGGTACACAAATCCCTATGGAGAAGAAATCAGATTTATAAACTAGAGTTTGAACTCTTTTGCATGCATCATGAACCTTCATAAGCGAATCAGGGTTTGGACTCGACTAAGCTATCCATCGATATTTATATGGTTCATCGAATATGTAGCATGCATGCATTTATATCACATAGATTAATCATCCCCAGCCATACAATTACATATTTCATCCTAAAACAACTTAAGATTTGGACTAGGAACAAACTATCAATGGAGATAGGGTCTGGGTGCGATGAAGGAAAAGAGAGTAGAGATGAAGAACCGTACTTGCGAAGAAGAGCCGTGTATGGGGAGGTGAGTGACAGCTTTTTGGGAGATAGTTAAAGACTTTTTAGGAATTTAAATAACTTTTCACAGAGACCCTCCAAGTTCCACTATCTCGATCACGTCAATGTTCGGTATACAAATAATTAGTTTGTAAGATGATTTGTGTAATACGGTAGCACATGAGTTCGCATGGAACCATAGATGTATAATTAAATCAGTTTGTAGACGGGTTCACCTAAAATTATAAAGTCAGTGGCGGATCCAGAAAGTTTTTTCAGTGGGTGCAAAAAAGACAAGTAAAATGGCATAAATAAAATATTAATATGAGTTATTTTTATTTAAAAATTTGATATTTCAATCTTCTTCTTCACTATTTTTACGTGAACCAAAATGTTCAAACACAAAACTCGTTGACAAAAAAAGCTAAAAGTACAGACATCTAAGAATTTATTCTTATAGAGTGATTATTTTTTATATGTCATTTTCATAGAAGCGAACATAAATATTTCACATCGGTTCGGATAGAGTTATGTCGTTAAAACAGTTTTCAAATACTTAAATTTGTATACAAAAGTCAAAATACCCGAACAAAATAAAAGTACAAAGCCACAACGAATTAATATATTTGGAGTATATGAAAAAATTGTTTTAAAATTTATATTAAAGAATATAATAAATATGAAATTAACCATTAATATGAAAATAAAAGAACATAAAACTCAGAAGGTGATGAGTAATGTTTAAACACGTGTTAATTCATTTTAATTCTATTGAAAGTGTACCAATATGAATACATGACATGTTGATTTAATCGGTTAGTCATGTTTAGTATATTATAGAAAGAGTGAGTTAAAATACTATAATTAAGTTAAACAAAATTCATATTTTTTTACATGTCAAAAACAGTTATCATCAGTTCATATAAAAGAAATAGACAAGAAAATAAATAATTGATTGAATATAATATATGAATTATTTGTGGAAATAATAAATTTGAAGGGTATTTTGTAAAAGGAAAATAAAGTAAAGGGTAATATAGTAAAAGTATAATTAATATTGTGTCAGTCCCTTTAGACTTCATCCCCTACCTTCTTTCTAAACTAAAGAAAAACCTCCATAGCCATTCTCTGCAACTAAAACTTCCTTTCATCTCTATCTGATTTTCTTCTCACTTTTTATGAAGTAACGGAGCCCATCTTCACAACCTTGGGTGCCTCGAGGAAAAAATCTTGGATGCCTTAATCGTAAATTCTAAACAATTAGTGATTTATTTTGTATTTGAGTGGGTGCCTAGGACCCCACTACCTTCTCTTTAAATCCGCCCGCATAAAGTTAAGAATTATACAATTTATGTTCGTTCGCTAACACTTGATTAGCTAGTCACCCAACTTCCAGGACCCACTCGACTCGTGTGTGAATGTTCATGAACTCGATGACACATCTAGCAATCCTATTAGATGTTAAATGCTCGTATGTTCGAAATAAATAATTGTTCGTGTTCGTGTTTGTCGGGAATTACCTGTATTTTCGCCGGTTATCACACTAGTGAATAGATCTATTGGGTTAACACCTTTGCCCGTGATTGGTCGCTCCAATCCAGACTTCCGTTTTATAGTCACCGGGTACATGGCAGTTATATTGGTCTTCGGTTGTTTTTGAACAGAATACCATGAGTGGGTAAATACTTAGTTTTGGAGTTCAAGGTTCATGGTAATAATATTTCATTGATCTAATGTCAAAATGGTTCTTTCATTTCAAACTAATTATCAACCACTGTTTATCAAACTATTATCAATCGATTCATTCAAATATTTTAACTCACAAACGCTATGTTGACCTCTTAGTATATGAATTATTAGGTACTTGACTGCTACATTTGTGTGTG